>JBBPTO010002247.1:0-11470 GCA_038094155.1 Pulveroboletus cf. aberrans
GAGGACCTCTGACTTCCTCCAGACCTGTTCCACTCAACTCCGAAGCTTTCGCTTACCAAGTACAACTCCTGACTCCGGAGTTATTTGGAGTTGACCCAGTATTCAGTAATGTCCTCTTTCCCTTTCGGACCTCTTATTTCCTATTCCGGACATTACATCGGAGTTACATCGGAGTTCATGTGCTCTGATCTCCATCACTATTAAATGTGTCCACTTTCATAATCACTCCCTCAGTTGTTCCTCCATGTTCACTAGTGTTGCCCAAATAGGACATTGGCTCCTATCTTCAGAGACGAGCGCAACTGTCCATGGCACCTATGGGACTGCAGTCATGTGACCACATCATGTGATTGAACACACTGTAGGGAACAGTAGTTCCCTGTTCTTGTATCCAGCATATCCAGCATATCCTGCACAATCCGGTTTCTCATATCCAATCCGATCCATCCTCGTCTGTCACCCGTTGGTAAGTCAGACCTTCATTTCACTACACTGGACACTTTCATTTGTACATCCTGTCGATCTGGTTCCATTGACCTGGTCACTGGATACATTGATCCGACGATCCAGTTTTCAATCCGGTCATGCTCTTTACTTGTATTTAGAGTCTTGGGTGTGCCCAGACTAAAAAAAAACTGTGTTTCACATGGAGCACAATATCATCTATCTATCTGCTGTCTATCTTCTGTCTATCTGGAGTTCAATTCTTCATCATCATCAGTGATCCAGCCATGTCTGTGATCATCATTATCATCTTTCTGTCCTGATCTGTGAAGAATCAAGTCCTGTGTTCCTCAGCCATGTCTGAAGCATAGGAGCTCTTCCAGATCATCATCTATTTCACCTCCTATAAGTCCTGTGGTTCTCTTCTGTGAAGCTCTACTCTACAAATTCCCCCTGGGACGGACCTATTGTCCCTTCATTTTTCTTTCTTTGTGTGGCTGACCTGCTAGTTTCCTTTCCAGAGACATATAGCAGTCTAGGTCATTCAACATCCCTTCAATGCACAGACATCCATTGCATACAAGTGCAGGGTAGGGGGAGAGCCCCTATCCTGCCTGTGTGCCTGGAAGGATCTCAGGTATAACCCAACCCTATGTTACGGCTGACCTGGGGAAGGGCAGGCGTAGAACCAGTATGTACTGCGGTCTTTAAACCGTGGACGAGTGGCGACAGAGCTTGACGATTGCAAGACGTCTACAAGGAGCCTACCTACTAGCGAGGTTCAGCGACAAGGGTTGTTACCGAGCTAATGGCAACCAAGGGAGTCTGCCTTTGGTCAAGGACAGACGACAAGGACTTCTGAGTTAACAGTGGTAACTCCCGTGTAAGCGGTCGTAACAAAGTGACGAGCACAAAGGTATTAAGGCTACCAGGAGGCCTGTATCGCGGAAAGGGGACAATGTATTCCCGAGGTGATACAAAGACAAGGAAATAGAGACTTGTAGACCGGTAAGACTAGGATAGGGAGCATAGGTGCGACGACGTGGGTTTATATACATATGGTACTTCAGGGCAAGCATGAAATGTGAAGGAATACAATGGAAGGAATCGCTGACTGAGCAAGTGTGATAAGGCATGTGAGGTGCGAGAGGAACGGACGGTGAGTCATGGTATCATAGTCAGCGATGAAAAGAAACGAACGTCCAAGTTGGGACTTATACCCATGCATATGTAAGTGTTAAGTCAAGGAAAGAAACGTAGTCCGGGATAAGTCGTAACACTATAAGCAACTTTCACTAGGTTGGGTCTAGGGGCCAGGGCTCCGACCAGTTACCCAAGTTATGCCTACAGGGTAGCGCACTCCCACTTAGATGTGAAAGTAGATGGTCATAGTCAACTGAGTGCAGTTAGGGCAGCAGTTAAGCCCTCTGATGAGATCTTTTGCATGGTTGAAACTGCTGCCCATGCACCGGGGTTCGATCCCTACCAGTGCTGAATATTTGCAGCGCACGTCACATGACATGGACTCAGCTCTACAGACTACGTTTCTAGATTGCAACAACTACCACTGTGCAACTGAGTCTGGGTATCTCTACCCCTCCATAGCACACAGATTTTGACACTGATTAACTTCTGCAGCCAGAGTATCATATAGGCTTTGCTTTAGCAAGTCCTCCCAGCCATCAGCAAGTAGTGTGAGTCTCCTTCTTTCCTTAACACAGTCCATTTCCTCAAGCTGCACCTGTCAGAATCTGTATGCTATAGAGGGGTAGAGATACCCTAACTACAGACATAAGTAAAAGAAGAGCTAGATGTAGCTAAAAGAACTAACCTCAGTTGCACAATGGTAGTGGAACAACTGAGGGAGGGATGATGAAACCGGACTAACTAAATAGTGTCAAATTCTATAGTATGGGCAGAGGTACCCAGTACTACTAACTATTAGTACAGTTATAAGTAAATCAATGGTGAGTCTCACCTCAGCCTGATGCCCAAGGGAGCAATCACAACTGAGGTGAGTTTGAGGAGAGTGAAGAGATTAAATAGTGAAATGCTATGTGCATGTCTAACTCCAGAAAACTCTGGTCTGGAGTTAAGTGAGAGTAAGTGAAGTGCATTAGGAATAGCTCGAGATGAGAAAGGAATAGCTTGAAAGAAAGAAAATAGGTCGTACAACTTTCGGAAGTCATACGATGTACACAGAAATGGTACAATGTATTTGAGGCATATTCCCGAAATGGATAAATGCAACTCTGCAGTGGATGTAGTGGAGTACGCATGTTAAGAGGATGGAGTACCATCGGAGTTGTATTGGAGTTGTACTGGAGTTACATTTTGACACTCCCACTTGCATGTATGTGGAGTTCCATGGCTCAAATGAACTTCCAGTGTTTCTCTTGAGTGAGCAGTGTAAGGAGCCATTGCTCCTTAGGTCTGTATCTGGTCATTCTACCTCTATTTGACTTTCACTAGGTTGTTGTTGAGTCATCAAGCATCTGTGTCTATCTGTGTTCATCCAGTTCTGGTCTGCCCTAGTCTGTACCAGATGCTATTTACTGGACACTCTGTATTGTGATCCGGTCACTGGATTCATGTCTCTTTTCCCTTCTTTATTCTTATTTAGAGTCTCAGGTGTGCCCAGACTATAAAAGTTGTGTTTTGCACACAGCACTGAAAATGAAATCAATCATCTATCACTCACTCAGAGTGGGATTCTTCTGTTCTCATCAATCCAGTCGTATCTGGATCTCTTTTCTCTTCTCTTTCTCTCTTGATCCTAGAAGAATCAAGTTCTGTGCTCGTCAGCTGTGTCTGAAGCATTAGGAGCTCTTCTAGATCAACTACCAAGGAGTTCTGTAAGCCCTGCAGTTGCATTTCCTTGATTCTCTACCTGAAATTTCCCTGGGATGAACCAATCATTCCTTCACTTTCTTTCTTTGTGTTACTGACCTGCTAGTTTCCTATTAGGAGACCTATAGCAGTCTAGGTTAGTCAACCCCTCTTCAGTGATTTTGTGAGGATGTTCACAACCATGTCTCCAGTAGAGACATATTGCACTACTGCTTCTCCTTTTCCAACTAGATCATCCTGAATGAAATGATACTTTCGTTGGATGTGTTTGATCCAGGCATGGAATTGCAGATCTTGGGAGAGAATGATGGTAGCTTGATTGTCACAATGGAGAGTTGTAGGTCAGAGTTGCTGATGTCCAATATCCTCAAAGAAGGTATGTAGCCAAGCAAGATTTTGCCCAGTGTTGCTAAGTCCAATGTACTCCGATTCCATAGTGAATAGCGCAACCATGCTTTCCTGTTTGCTTGACAAGGAAATAGCCACCCTGTTGCTGATGAAGAGGTATCCAGAGATGGAGCGGAAGTTGTCTGGGTCTTGTGACCAACCTGCATCAGAGTACCCATAGAAGTCTAGGTCCATTGAGACTTCATTTCCATTGTAGTGAAGTTTCATCTCCCATGTCCCTCAGATGTATCAGAGTACATGTTTTGCTGCTTTCCAATGACAGTTCTTTGGTGCTGCACTAAAGCGACTGAGCATTCTGACTGCATCTGCAAGGTCTGGGCGTGTTCTGAGCATTAGATACATCAGGGAACCTATGATGGTCGGATACAAAACTATTTTTCCTCCAATCGTCATCTCCGTTATGACAGAGTCATCCTCCAGGTCATTAACAGAGAGGGTGAGGTTGTGAATCATTGGAGTTGAAATGGGTTTGAAGTCTATCATGCCGGAGCATTGTAAGACCATTTGAACATATTGTGATTGGGATAAGGAGATCATTCGGAGTTTGCAATTTCATTTGATCTCCAACCCTAAAATGAACTTTGCCTTGCCAAGATCATGCATTTTGAATGTGAAGGGGAGCGTTTGTTTTATGGAGTTCATGAAAGTTCGAGTGCTTGCTGCAAGGAGAAGGTCGTTAATGTATACGACCAGGAAACACATCTGTCCATCCCTTCGGAGAATGTATAGGCATGTCTCCACATCCAGATGAGTGAATCTGAGGTCTCTGAGTTTCTTGTCCAACATTTTGTTCCATGTTCATCTGGCTTGCTTCAGTCCATATAGGGATCTTCAGAGTTGCCACCTCAACCTCGGAGTTGTAGTGGATGACCTTGAAGATGACCAGAGATCAGAGGTGTTGCATTTTGACAGCACCCGAGCTAATTTGACATCCATAATTGAGTGTGAAAGCATATAATGTGAAGGGAAACTGTGTGATGGCCGAATTTCATTCAGGAAGTGATGATAAAACCAGTTTTCCACAAGGGAAAATGGAACATTGGCATGAACAATGAATCTGATATGCAAATGAAATCACTTTGTCAACCATGCCAACTTGGAGAACCACAGTTATGCTTACTGAAATAACTTTAAATTGGTGTGTTCCTGCTGCCCTTTCAACAATGGAGGGTCAACAAAACCAGCTAGTGTCCCACTTGGCCGCTTTGCAAGTACTTTAGCAGGCTGGTTTGTCCCTGTGTCACCATGATCAGCTGAGGCTCCAGCTTCAATCACATTTGTGGGCTGTAACTCTTCTGTTTTTGATGCAAGGTATGTATGTACGTATCATGTTACATGTGGCTTGAGGCACTTGAGAACAGGTAAGGATATGTTTCAGTGGTTTGTTGTTGCACCCTTCAATCCAACTGCCTGTTCCATCTGGTCTGTGGTACTTGCACTCATAGTATCTTCAATTCAATTTGTTCTTGAGCCTCTCAAGAGGGTTGAAGTAGTCTGTGTGTATTTTTGCAGGCAGTCTGCCAGTGGAAGTGTTGGTTGCCATGTATGTGACAGACACACAGGATGTACTGGTATGTATATACTTAGTTTGAAAATGTATTCTCTTTTGTCTCCAATATGTCACATCTGAATCTGTTCAGAACTGTTCCTCTATTCTGCTAAGTTCTGCCATCCTGCTTGAGCTACTGCCAGCAATTGCTGGGGTGGCAATTGCCATTGGCAGAATGGCAGCCTTCTGCCAACAACACTAGGCATGTCCTTGTTGAACTCGTGTCACATGGCATCGATAAGTTCTGGTTTGGCCAATACGCTGCTTGTCCACGTCTTTTCCTCAGGCATGTGGAACACGCAGTAGACCACATCGCCTGAGGCGATGGCAAGGAAGTCCAATGGGATCTGTATGGACCGACAGATCGAGCCATATTGGCAAGTGCATCCTGTCAGCAATGCTGTGTTGGCACACCCACTGGTTGTACTTGTACGTCACCAGCTTCTTTCCGAGGTCATTTGTCCACTGGAGGGGGGGCACAGTGCAGATGGTGGACATGAGGACAGGCAGAATGGACCTGATGCATGCAGTGTATTTCTATCGGAGCAGGTCAGTCCGACAAACCCTATCCCTTGCGGTGAATTGGGATCAGAAAGCATGTATGACCTCAACCGACAGCATGTCTGTACTAATGCGATCCTATGAATATGTTCATCGAAATCTCTGATTGACAACCCATACGCACCTTGGATAGGTGCCAGCATGTGCACATAGATCAGCTGACACTGACTGAACAAGTATGGGTGTGATTTCTCTTGTGTCTTCTGCCAGGGCATTCAACACTCAGATTCCACAACACGTGCACAACTCCAGGATAGGTACAGGGAATCCCACCTCTGCAATGCTTTGCTCTCCCTCATCTTGTACATAATCCTGATGCTCACTCCTGCTGTGCTCTTCACATTGATGAGGTGGCTGAAAGGGATGCATAGTACAGATCCCATGACTGGATAAGCTTCAGCCCCTGAAAATTGTGTGTGCAAGTGAAGTCAATGGTCAGATCGACCACATCTCACAGCCAAAGACGCTCAAATGGAAATCGCGACAGTGGTGAAAAAATGCACCCTGACACCTTGCCATGCCACATCCTCACTGAAAATTTCCCCTTGGGTTAAGATATACACTCGCACCCCTATTTCTTGCAGAGGACTACACTCCGGAGTCCTTTTGCTGTTTTACAATGTATGGCAGGCCTTCCATAGGTGGGCAGGGCACAGCCTGGCTGTGTCCCAGGCCTGGGTCATCTGACCTGGTCCTAGGGCCAGAACTGGCTGAGTGGGGTGTGCCAGAAGCTGAAGCATGAACACTCTGACCCAAGCTGCAGGGAGGTGAAGCTGCAGTGTGAGAGCGAGGCGAAAACAGCGCATGCCAGCAGCACCAACCCACCCAAGGAAGGAGTGCCAACTGGTGGCTGGGTGAGTGAGGAGTTCCCATGAGCACCAATAATGGAGGAAGGCATCAGAGGACCAGTGGCTGAGTGCTTTTACAATGTCTGGAAGAACACCCACCAGGAGCAGCTCAGTTGTGCCTCTGATGTGGAATGAGTGACCAGAGGAAGATGGGATGCCATGGCAGGCCCAGATGGAGTTGCAGCAGGCCAGGAATTTTTTTCCTGGTGAGTCAGCACCAGCCCCAGGATGAGAGATATGAGAAAAGGGAAATGTTTGGGGGTGCTGTGTTGAGGAGTAGGTGTGCCTTGAGGGTGGAGATGGGGTCTTCAGTGCCAGTTTGTTGGCAGAGACAGACATCAGCACATTTGGAGCGTGAGACCTTGGTGAATGGGAGGTGGAGGGTGTGGGATCCGTTGGCATTGAGGGAAGAACCGAGGTGGAGCTGGCAAGCCATGTGTGAGGATATGAAGGAACCTTCCCATTGGAAGAGGATTTCCCCTAGACATAATTGCCCCCATAGGGCACAGGTGGCAGCTGCCAGACAACAGGTGTTGAACGGGTCAGACTGGGAGAGATTGGAGGCCAGCAGAGTGAGCATCCAATGAGTAATGGGAGGATGAGGAGGGCAGCATGAGCTGGTGGGTGTCAGGTTTTCGACACCATTTAAGATGTAGCATAAGTGGGTGCCACTGAGCCATGGCGCACTGTTGTAAATGTGTCAGGCCTTAAGAGCAGCGATGTGGGATTTGATTGCAGATCCTAAGATTGATCCAATGTGGCAAAAAGTCCATGAGTTGAATTTTCCGAACTTCCAAACCCCCAAACCTCCAAATGCTGTCTGAACATAGTTACACATGACTTGGTTCACTCTGTCCGAACACTGGCAGCATGGTGCGGCAGCAAAACATACCATAAATAGATAGTACCATAATTAGCAGTTCTCCTCAAGATAATGACATCATACATCAGATACCACATTGATTGTGAGCATACAATGTCAGCCACTGTCCACCGTCCTTATAAGACGAACTCTTTCTCAATGCTTCTTCTTTCCTTACCCTTATTCCTTCCTGCTGCCCCACCACCCCCATCGACTGCATCAGTGCCTTCCACACAGCCATGATTGACACCACTTCAACCATGTATGTCTGTCTTCTCATATCAGTTGCATGTATGTATGACATCCCATTGTTGTCATTGTAACAAACCAACCAACACTCCATTAGTCTATGTGAAATGCTGTGTCACCCTTCCACTTGCTTTCAGCCTCAAAACCACCTCCAAATTCATTCCAATGCCATACATCCCTCCACCTTACCCTGACACATGTCGCTGTAGTGACTGTCAGGCAGAAGTACCTCTGCATTTCATGTGAGGATCAAATGTCCAACATGCTGGTCGACCATACTATTTTTTATGCATCCTTTTCTTCACCACCCACATCTGTCCACTTACCTGACTTCTCTAGTGTGGCACTCCCAAATGTAAATGGTACTGCTGGGGGGACGGCTGTGGCAACAGTCCAAAGACATCACCAACTGCCTCACAGACAGGTTGGTGTCCTACATATGTATCACGATGATTGTTCACAGCTCACCCATACCATACTGACATTGCCTAGCTACACTGTTAGGTTCTTCCAATCCACTTCAAATGACCTCTGACTCAAATGGGACTGCTGAAAATGAGTTGGGCAATTGTGTTTGTGTGCATCGCACATGCCAGGTCAAGCATGTTGCCCAACAGTGCTGCAGATGGATGTGCCAGAAGCACTGCCATGCAGCTGGTGGCTGTGCCTGCGACAGACATCTTATAGAGACTTCCAGTAAGTTAATCTGCTGCTTTCCTCCCTAGCTCACAAGTGTGATTGACCTATCCAGCACCAACAGGGGCACTTCTTCCCAGTGTTCCTGCACTGTTCCCACCCACTGATAGATTTCCTACCACTGTGAGCCCCACAAGCACAAGTTTCAGACAGTCTCCTCAACTGTCACAGATTGATCCTGCGCTGCTTGCTGAATCAAATACCAACTATGTCCCTCTGGCTACTCCCCTTCCAGGACCATCACAGCCTGTGGTTGGCATCTCTCAGTCCACCCCCAAGGTTCTGCTAGCTGCCTTGAAGCCTTCTGACAATCCCTGCTATGTATCCCATCTACAACCATTTTTCATGGAGCATGTAGCCAATGCGCAACAGCAAGCCATGGTGAAATGCAGGAAGGATGCTGAAGAAGCACAGCATCAGAGACAGGCAATGAAGTATGTTGTTGCCTTCAGCTTCACACGAGTATGCCACATTCCTTGCTGTTGTAAATTGGAAAGTATCTGATGCAACCCAATGTAGGATGACATTGACCCCACATCCATCAACATACAAGCCTTCGGCTATCCATACCTTAAGCTTATGAGACAGGTTCTCACTGATCTTGACCTTGCCCAACCTGACAGTGAGTTTACTCCTGGCGTGGTTCACTACTTCAATTCCAAAATGAACTATTGGGTCAAGATGAAAGAGGACTGCACCATTGTTGTTCCTATGCCTGGGCAGCAATTGTTTTTCAAGGCAATTCACATTACCTCATTTCCTAGTTTTGATCGACTCTTTGGCCATGCCACCTTGTCTTTCCATGCTCAGCCTAACCTTTGCATGATGCTTACTCAAGAGCAAAAATGGGCCAAGTGCAAGTTGGTTGAGGCTAATATATGTCACCATGCTCAATCTGACCATGTTATTGAACTTTTATCTTCTTCAGAAGCAGAAGATGATTGCTCCATAATTGTAGATGATCTTACACCACAAGTCAACACCATGATCAAGAAGTTGACCACCCCTCCCAACAAGTTCAAACTGCTATGGTTACCTGCTATCCAAGATACCAGTGATAGTAGGTACATTGTTTGTGATCAGGCTTGCCACTGACACCATTTGGTCATGAAGCAGACTTATTGTTTGACACAGAGACACTTGATGACTGTGACACTTTTCCAACAGTCAACTTGGAGAGAACAACTGCATGTGTTGTGAAAGGTATTACAAAAGAAAATCTCAAGTTTCTGACCAGTTTTTTTGCTATTGACATCCAACACTCATTTTCATTTGAGTGGCAAGCTGACCTTATGGTGGAGGCACAGTTTCGACAGTTTTTCAGTTTGTCTTTCAGATCCTCAACCTACTATGATCACAAAGCATGCTGGTTTGAAGCTCCATGAGATGCCCATGACAAGGCCATTGCAGCTGGTTACAGTGAAGATGGCTGATATTCAGTCTTCATGGCAGCACATCCTCCCAAGGATGCTGATGTGAAAGTGGCAAGGTGGAAGATGCATGTGGCTAGCAGACGTGCATAACTACATGTTTTTGTTTTCTTGTCTTTATTTTAGATTTGTTATGGTCCTCAAATAGCAGGATGCTCAATCCATTCCCTTCTGCTTGTGTGTCTAGCTGCTTTCTAGGTAGCAGGAAACCTTGTGGTGTAGTCAGTGCTTCCCAAGTAGTCAAAACAACAGCAATCCATACCGCTTGATCATATCCTTACCCACCATCCACTACCAGACATCTCAAGAGTTCTGTGTCTTGCCAAGGTATGTATGGCCATTTATATTGTCTAACATGTCTAGAAAGCATGGCAGGCCATGGTTTTCTCTCATTAGCTCACTGGCAGAGGTCATCCAGTAAATAACTCCCTATAGCCCATCCGTTTTGCAAGCACACTGGCTGCCTGTTGATGGCCTGTTCCAACAGGAGCAAGTTCCTTCCTCCCTTTTCTGCTGTGGACCTCACATAATCTGAAGGGTTTGAGCCATTCGAAGCACACCAACCTTCCTTCAAGTTTGTTCCACCTCCTCAGAGATCATCCCCAGGTGATCCCGGGCCATCCAGTGATCATCACAGCCATTCTCCCTTTCCAGCTGCTCATAGATCGCTGGGCGCACCATCTGGTGCTGTGATGCAAGGAGATACTGCCACCAACCCGATCAATGTTGATTTCTTTCTTGTCTGGCCAGCAGACTACTATGTTTGTCAGATCGCAGACATCTTTGCACACTGTGACAACCCCACATGCCGTCAACCTGTGGCTGCCCTCTTTCATAACACCTTCAACACCCCATTCATTTCTCTCACATACCAGTGTGCCTGCAGGCTATGGAGGAGTCATACCGCCCAAGGGGTTTGTGTCAAAATATATAACTCCTCCAAGGTCCTCCGACATACTCCAGACCTGTTCCACTCAACTCTGAAGCTTTCACCTACCAAGTACAACTCCTGACTCTGGAGTTATTTGGAGTTGACCTGATATTCAGTAACGTCCTCTTTCCCTTTCAGACCTCTCATTTCCTATTCTGGACATTACATTGGAGTTACATTGGAGTTCATGTGCTCTGATCTCTGTCACTATTTAATGTGTCCGCTTTCATAATCACTCCCTCAGTTGTTCCACTACCACTGTGCAACTGAGGTTAGTTCTTTTAGCAACATCTAGCTTTTCTTTTACTTATGTCTGTAGTCAGGGTATCTCTACCCCTCCATAGGTAAATACAACAGTTGTTCCACTACCACTGTGCAACTGAGTCAGGGTATCTCTAGCCGTCCATAGCACACAGAATTTGACAGTTTGAGAAAAGTATGTTGCCTATGGCCAAGCTGAACAGGGGCTGTGGTCCATGTTCATGACAGAGGTGCATGATTGCACTTACTTGTATCCACTCCTTTTAGTTCATTCCCAGACACTGATTCATTATCATGTAACAATTGATACGACTCAGAACCACTTAAGGCTCTAGGCCACTTTCACTGGTCAAGGGAAGGGAAGGGAGAATGAGTTGACAC
>JBBPTO010002248.1:0-11460 GCA_038094155.1 Pulveroboletus cf. aberrans
TACCATAGACCTGCCTTAGGGGCTGTGCCCATCCTCCACCTGAGGCAAGTGTAACACATACATCTTTTGTTCTGTATTTAATTTAATCTTGCCTCTCTAACCCCTTTGATGTTGTGTAGAACAGCTCAGGCACATACCTATCTGACCTCCATTACCAATCTTCAGTTTCTCTCCATACAGAGTGGCTCAAAAAACTGTCCAGATGTTTGTGTATTTAGCATTAAATGCAATATTACTAACTAACAATTAATGCTAGCCACATGGCCTAAGTATATGAAATATAGTAGGTACTACTGGCTTTCAATTGGTTCAAGAATGAAGAGAATTTATTAAGAATTGATTAAATGGCAGTCATTTCAATAGTATGATTCATCTGAACAGTTGGTTGACTTTGTAAAAATAATAATAGCCAGTACTTGATATGAGATCATTTTGCCTTGATAACTGCAGCAATCCTTCCATGCATGCTTTCTATCCATTTCTGACTTCTTGACAGAAATTCTCTCCCACTTCTCTATTACTCTCTTTCATAGTTGATGAACTCCTGTAGGAGCACTTTCATAAGTCAAGAGATGTCTTTTAGTATGATTCCAGGTATGTTCAATAGGATTGAGGTCAGGGAATTGTGCAGGCCAGTCAAGAAGCTTGATATCTTGTTCCTGAAACAACTTTTGAACCCATTTAGAGGTATGCTTGGTATCATTATCCTGTTGAAAAATGGTATTACATTTTAGAGTTTCAGATTCCTTCATGCTTTGTAGCAATCATTCATCCAAAATGGCAACATATTGCTCAGCATCCATCCATTCCTCCACCCTGCTCAAAAATTCTACTCCAATCCATCATATGCAGCCCTAAACCATTAGTGAACTTCCTCCAAACTTAACTGTACCTTTGACCTCTTACAATCAACCTCTCTTCCTGTCTCTTCCACACATATTCTTGCCCATCTGAACTAATCCTGTCAATTTTGGTTTTATCTGACCACATAACCCTTTTCCAGTCTTCAACAGTCCAATGCTGGTACTTGTAAGCAAAGGTTAGTCTCTTCTTCTTGTGATTCTGAGAGAGAAGGGGTTGCTTCTTCCTTACCACAGCCTTCAATGAGGCTTCTTTGAGCATATTCCTGATTGTTTGAGAGCCAACAGGAGTATCAATGATAGAGTTGATGAAGTGAGTGATCCAAGCAGCATTTTTGGCCTTTTCAGTATCAATTTGTTGAACAACTGCTCTCTTGTTGGTAGAAGTAAGTTTGGAAGAACAGCAATCCAGAAGTCCAGTCTTCTCTGGCTGGAGTTCCTAAGGCACCTCACATATGGTAGACTTTCCTAGACCAGTTTGGAAACAATTTTTCTAGAAGAGAGACCAAGAGAGGAAAGGGATATGATGCTGTTTCTTTGAGAGAAAGAGATAGATTTCATAGTGAGGATGGGAAAATAAACATGAAGTAATGGGGTTTATATATGGTACCAGCAACTCAATTACATAAAAATGACATAATAGAACATTTAACTCATGTATATAATAATGTTACAGCATGCTAGAGTCCAATATATATAATCAAAACTCAAATTCAAAAAACTGTCCGGATGCATGATGCTTTTGAAATGACTGCCATTTGATCAAATCTTAATCAAATCTCTTCATTCTTGCACCACTGGAAAGCCATTAGTACCCACTGTATTTCATACACTTAGGCCATGTGACTAAAATTAATTATTAGTGAAGAATATTGCATGAATATTGCATTTAATTCTAAATACACAAACATCCAGATATTTTTTGAGCCACTGTTTATAAAGCCTGTATCTGTACATAGATACATTAGGCTGAATATCAACTTAGACAGTCCTCCATTCCCTCTCTAGTTTTCTCTGATGCATCTCTGACCAATGAAGGTTGTGACATTGCAAAGACATGACACATACATAAGTGCTGCATCAAGCCTTCACCCTTCTGGATGCAATCCTTCAGATGTCTGACCATCTCCAGTGTTTCCTTCTCTTCAACCTCCAATCTCTGATTGAAGTTTGAGCAGAGAATGACCTGGTCTTAACAGGGGGGGATGGGAGAAACAGCCATCAAAACAATCAATTCTGTGAATGGCAGGGTATTCCTTTACCAAAGAGACAAAGTCCGACTTGCTTTGCCTTTGGAAGCAGTCAATGAGTCTGGCATAATGGGAAAGTGGGAGTTGTGTTGCTTGAGGCTGGTGACATGGTTCTGGTATAAATCTTTTAACTCATTAATGAATTCAGAGATGGTGCATAACCTGTCTAGACCAGTTGATGAGGAGGTTGACTGCTTTCAGCCAGGGTGATTCTAAAATGACATTTTGTATCTACCATTTATAACATAGAAGAAAACCTTCTCAGCATTCCCTTTGATGTTGACAAAGAGTGCAGTGGAGAAGGGTACTACCCTCTTTTTGTTCATAAAGACACTAATGTTGCAATTAGATAATGGTTGTTTGAGTTGAAAGGTGTGTTACATAATTCTTTCAAATGAATTTCCAGTCAATGAAGTTGATGTTAGCACTGCTATTAATAAGGGCACATGTTTTCATATTTTTCAGGGTGTATGTGGATACAATAAGTTCAACAGAGATCTGCATAGATTTCATTGTATAAGATATGGCTACAGAGGCACTCACCAGGATGGTGGGGCTTACATCAATTGGATTCTCTGTTCTAAAAATCCTTGAAGAAAAAGGTATTTACCCATCTGACCACTTCTTTATGGTCATCATTCTCACACTCTTTCAAGGTGGAAAGTTCATCATTGTCCTTCTTGGTCACCTTTTTGACTGAAGGTTTCAAGGTTCTGTAGGTTGGGCATTCATTACTCATATCCCCAGGTTTTCTACATTGAAAACAGAGTCCTTTAATTCTTCAGTGTTATTTTTCTTCACCAGTAAGCTTCCTTGATTTGGCATTGACAGTGTTCACATTCATAAAACCAGGGTCTTGCATGGGTTTTGAAGTTGACAGAGTTTGAAAGAAGAAGGAAGAGCTCTTTCCAGCTTCAGTGAGCTCCAGTGATGAGGGTGGCTCCTTCCCACTATGCTTTTTTTTACATTCATTTTTGTCCATTTGGGGTATTTGTAGTCTGTAGGACATGCTATCTAGGTTTTTTGGGGTTTCCCTGTGTCACTCCATCTCTGCAAATGCCCTGGTGTGAAGTTGCCCTCAACCAGTCCACTGTTCCTACTGGGCATTTTAGGTGCACAAAATATACTTTAGAGCTATGACTTTTGCTTATTTTCATTTGTGATCTATTGCATAACTATGGTTAAGCATGTATTTGGACTGCAGTGTAGCCATGGTACAGGAGGAATGTGTAATGATTTGGTGTGATGACATTTATTTGGGTGTTCTGGTCCCATTTGAGTATCTTGGTTTTTCAGGGTGTTGATTTGCTGTATTTTTTTTTGAATGCCTGTGGGGGTGAGTTCTACCCAAGGGGCATAGCTATCCATCTTTTCCTCCATGTCTGTGAGTGTTCAGTCATTATTCAAATTATATTGGTGTTGATGTTTTGTAACTTTGGTTCTGGCTTGAGTGGCCTGGTCATTGTGAGGCTGTTGAAGTTTAGTGTAGCATGTTTGTTTGTAAGTATTTTGGAAGAGTATTATGAACATTTGACTCAGTCTATCTGTTTCATTGATAAATTTCATTAGGTGTCCAATGTTGTTGAAGTCAGCTAGTAGAGTTAATATGTTGTTGCTATTGGCTCATAGTTTGTTTCATAGAATATGGTGGGGTCTGTCATGGTGAGGGCAATGTAGGAGGTAGTGAGCAAGCATTTGATGTTTTTCAGAGCAGTGGGTGCAGTCAGGTGAGGCAGCCTTTTGAATGTTGTATAGGTATATGTTCATTGGAATGTGAAGGGCAATTAGCATGCTAACATGGTTCTTGAAAACAATACCCATGGTGGATATGAATTTCTTCTCTGGTTTTTCAGCTCTATTTTTGAACCTGAAACCATAGCAGGGGGAGTGTTTGTCATTGATTGCTTGATAGAGTTCTGTGGGCTTGTTTCAAAGCTATGACCTTTTTGGGGAGTGCATTTAGTTGGAGAAACATGGGAGGAGGAATGCATTGCTGGTTTTTTTGCTGGTTTTGCAGCGGCTTCATGTGCCTCTCTGTCAGCTGCTTCATTTCCTAGGACTCCATTGTGTCCTGGAATATATTACAATTGGCTCCTTTTGCCATCTGCCTCCATACATATGCATGGATATACAGTGGCTCAAAAAAGTGTCCCAATGTTGGTGCATTTTGAAGAGATTGGTTAATTGCCAGTGAAGAAAACCAAACAAGGCCAAACACTTGCAGGGGCGAAGGTAGTACTTGCTCTGCGCTTTCTAACCCAACTTGGATCATGTGATTCGGTTGTCATGCCACTGCGTTACAACCATTTTAAAATGACATGTCATTGGGACACTTATTTGAGCATCATTTTAATTTTATACTTTTAGTACTTAGTGTGTCTTCCTTTGGCCTTAAGCACTGCCTCTAGCCTTCTAGGCATACTGTCTATCAATATTTGACCTTCTTAGCCTCAATTGTGCCCCATTTCACTGCAAACATCTCTTAAGTTTCCCATACTCCCCTAGCTTGTCTTGAATAGTTGTTGAGCTTTTGTTTTAGAATTTGTGAGACATGTTCAATAAGGATAATGTCTGGAGATTGTGGGGGCCAATCCAGAAGCTTGATTCCATGAGATTCAAGCCATTCCTGAGCTCTTTTAGAGGAGTGCTTGGGGTTGTTATCCTGTTGAAAGATAATGTCTTCCTCAGAAATACCAGATTTTTCCATGCTATGAAGCAGATTACCCTTCAAAATGAAGACATACTGCTCAGCATTCATCTTGCCCTCTACCCCTGCCAAGATGCCAATACCATTTCAGCCCATACATTCCAAAACCATCAAGGAATCTCCTCCAAACTGTACCATTCTCTATATCTTCCTGTCCTGTAAAGGCTTACCTGCCATTTTTCATACATACTTTCTTCCATCTGACCCAATCCTTTTAAGGTTGGTTTTATCTGATCAAATGACCCCAGTCTAGTCCTCTACAGTCCAGTTTTGATACTTAAGAGCAAATGCTAGCCTCTGTTTGCTATATTTGACAGATAGAAAAGGCTTTTCTTCTTGACCACAGCCTTCAGGGAAGCAGACTTGAGGACATTGTAAACAGTTTGGGATGAGATAGGAGAGGATAGGGCATAATTGATGAGATGGGTTGCTTGAACAGCATTTTCCACTTTCCCAGTGGTAATACTAGTAATAATCCTTCTCTTATCAGTAGAGGAAACATTGAAAGAACACCCTAGCTTGATGTTTTCCTTCTCTAAAAGGTATTATTTGATGACTCTGGCCACAGTAGACTTCCACAACCAAGTTTGAAAGGAGATCTGATCAATAGAGAGATCAGATTCAGCAAGGGAGAAAATATCAGCTTTAATAGAGGTAGAAATGGACTTCATGATAATCTTGATTAACTAAGTGGGATGAGTATTATTTATACACTTTAGAATTACATAATTTACATAATCATTCAGGGTCAAGGCATAGCATCTATCAGAAGCTCTCATATTCTTATGTTATTTACCAGATAATGAATTACAGCATGATGCTCAAATAAGTGTCCCAATGACATGTCATTTTAAAATGGCTGTAACACAGTGGCATGACAACCGAATCACATGATCCAAGTGGGGTTAGGAAGTTCAGAGCAAGTACTACCTTCGCTACTGCCAGTGTTTGGCCTTGTTTGGTTTTCTTCACTGGCAATTAACCAATCTCTTCAAAATGCACCAACATTGGAACACTTTTTTGAGCCACTGTACATACTCTCTATCAACTATATTAACCAGATCAAATAGTACTTGCCAGTGATTGCAGTGATATTTTTTGACCATGGCACAGACAGAGTATGAATTCAGCATCTGTTTGGCATCCCGTTCGGAAGTGTAACATTTCCGTGACTGCTGACTGCCCATGCTGCTGAATACACTGTATGGGATAGTAGTTCAGATAAAAAGAAACAAGTCATATGACTTTCAAAAGTCATACAATGTATTAAAAAATGGTATGATGTATAAAGGCAAAAGCCCAAAATGAGTAAATGCAACTCTGAAGTAAATAGAGCAGAGGACACACAAAAAGAGGGCAGAGCACCCTCAGAGTCATACTGAAGTTGTGCTGGAGTTACACTTTGACACTTGTCTCAAAGAAGGAGAATGCAGCAGCCTTTTCAGATGAATTCAACACAATCCTATCTTCTGTTGTTGAAGCTGCAAAGAAATATGGTGCATATCTTGAGTTGAAAAAGGAATTGGATTAGGTAAGGCATCCTTTATCTTTGCTTATATCACATACTAAAAGACTATGAAACCCAGCCCCATTGAGGTGCCTTTATATCCAGACAGCTTGTTTGGATTGCAGAAAGTTTGAAATATGAGGATTTTGCTATATTCATTTTTTTCATGTGTGCTGGTTCATGTGACACCATTGAGCTTACTATTTTTCATTATGCCAGTGGTCATATTTTTGTTCTATACTATGTTCATGTCTGTCATGCTGTCTGCATGATTGTAGCTATCTGTTCCCTTTAATTGGTCCAACATCACCAACTGCTTTGCCCACATGTCCAACTCTGACTAATATTTAACACTCTCCACCACCTCTGGATGCAGATTATACCATGATAGCTCCATACTCCATCTCATCTGCCTCCACAGTAGACTACATGGGGTCTTCTCCAGAATGTACTCATCTGCAATCTGGTTGTCAGATACCCACAGGAGATTGGTGATGAAGCAACACACACAAGCCATTATTAATGAGCCAGTTATGGTTGAGGGCTCATCAAATTCAAGAGCCTTGGGGACACACTCAGGAAGTTGGGGCCATCAATATTGGGCATGGGGCTGGAAGAGTGTTGTGACACAAGCAGTGGGAGAACAGGTGGATAGACTGGTTTGTGAAGGATCTGAGAACCATCTTCTGCTGATGAGACAGGTTCTCACTGTGCTGCCACAGGGTGTTACAGGACATCACAGGTGGAGAACATCCTGTGCACAGACTAGGCAGGATGTTGAACATGTATGGCTGGGTGGAAGGTGAGACAATGGAAATCAGGGGTGGAGCAAAGATTGAAGAAATCAGTGATGGGAACCTGTGCACTGACCCTGACATTGAGGGAACATGAATTGTGGGACTGTGCAATAAGCCACATATTGAAGGTACAGCTGCAGAGATCCCATGGAACAAGCTCAATGTGACAGGAGATGTGGTGGCAATGTGAGTTGGCTCTGTGTATGGCTCTGTGTATGGCGTGGGAGGTTCAGTTGTGCCATACTGCTCATATGCACCTGTGAAAGTTGGATTCATGTCCTGTATTGCTTTTCTTGCAATGCTCAGTGGGGGCACTGTGATTCCCATTGGCATTAGCATGGCCAGAACTACACTCATGCACTCATGTATGGACCCCTCCACAAAAAGTGCAGGGTGGGTTGGAACCTGGAAAGCTTCTTGAGACCAAAATAACTCAATGATCCTGCCACTGGAATGGCATTGAGGTACATATGGGTTTATGAAGCCTTCCTCTGCAAAGAGGGCATCATTAAAATTGCCATGTGTTCCCAATAGAGATCTGCATGGATACTTGATATCCATGGTGGGTGTCATATCCCATCCATCCAACTCAACTCTGACCTCCAGAACACAACTCCACTTGTACCTCTGGTGCACCCTCTGTCAAATATGCAACTCTGTTCCTTCGGACATTCCTCTGATTTCCTTACATATGTCTTTTGTTCTGTATTTAGTATAGTCTCACCTCTCTGTTCCCTCCAATGCTGTGCAGCACAGCTCCAGCATATGATCTCTCTGACTCTGTCTTACATATTTACATAGCCTTTGATTTCTCTCCATATATATACTCTGACTCTGTATGTAGATAGCCTCAGCCTAAATATCATCATAGACTTCTCTTCCAATCCTACTCCAGATCCTCTGATGCATCTCCGACCAAGAAGGCCATGTGTCATATCCATGACAACTCCGGTCCTCCAAGCACCAACTCCGTTCCATCTCTGGTGTGTTTACACCACATATGCATCTCTGTTCCTCCGGACCTCCGTATATATCTCACATTATGACCTTGTTCCATATTTAGTTAGATCTCACACTCTGTACCTTTCCCCGTCCCTGTGCAGCACAGCTCCGGTGAACTGCACAACCGGTGCGCAGCTCCGGTTCATAGATCCCCGGCCTCCATTCTATTACTCATCCTTTACAACTTCGTTACAAATCTGATGCACTCTGTAGTATATATACTGTACCATCTCCGCTGTACATATCTCCAGTCGTAATATCGAATTGGGTACTAGACGTTCTCTCCCTTCGATCAGCTTGACGCTTGGCTCCCGCCAAACTCCGACGGATATCATCATCCTCCTCCGAGTCTAGATGACTCAACTCCACACCTCCAACCCTCCGCAAATACAGGACCACAACCCCGAGACTTGGATAGTGGCGCACAACATAAGGTGAAGCCAAGGTCCTACCAATATCTCCGGAGTTCGTCCACACGGCCCTAACACCATGACAGTGCGAAGACATGACATAAGTTCTGCATTGAGCCTTCACCCCTTTGGATGTGATCCTTTGGACCTCTGGCCATCTCTGGCCATTTGATCCCCTTTGACCTCTGATCTCCAACCAGAGTTTGAGCAGAGGAGATCCAGTCTTAACAGTGGGTCATGGATATGGATATTTATTGGTATGGATACAGATTGTGAATTGCCTATCCATCAACCTGTGACCCTTATCCATGGATATCCATGGATACCTGCACATGCCTGTGGGTTATCTCTAATTTTAACATGATTATATATTGTTATGACTACCTCAGGTGGAGATAGGTGTAGCTCCTAAAGAGGGTCTAGAAGTACTAGGATGAAGGAGAACATGTCAAGGCATTCATACGAGGATGAAGTACATGGGTTCTAGGAGAACAAGGCTTTCTGCTTGCTCTATCTCAACAATCAAACATTGAAGAGAAGACTGCCTCTGAGATCAATCATCTCGAGGTGAACAAGAGGTTTCCCTTTAGAACAGCATAGCCTCAAGAGTACTATGAAGTCTCAAAGAGTAAAGAGGTTCCTGATGAGGGACTAAGGACAGGGACTAGGGATGGAGCAAAGACCTGGTATATTGAGGTACATGAAGGGAAGGTCTAGCTTAGAGATATGAGTACAAGAGGACAAGTTTATATAGGCAGGGATGGAGTCGCTGATGAAGCAAATGGAATTGCAAGGAATGTGATGGAAATTGGACAGTTAGTCAAGGTATCATAGTCAGCAATGAAAAGAAAAGAATTTCTGAACTGGGACTGACACCTGTGTGTATGTAAGCGATAACAGGAAAAAGGGGCCAATCATAACATTATCCCCTTAGTGTATCCAAGACTGCAACAAAGGACTAAAAATTGAGGTAACGCCCACCTCTGGGGGAGCTGGTCATGTTGGCCATCCCTTCTGCAGTATATTCCTTGTCTCCATCAGATGGCAAATGGCAAGGGGAAGCAGATCATCTAGGCAGAGAGATTGGAACTGGTTGTTCAAATGTGTCTCATCTGGTGTAGGAGGAGTGGGTGCCAGGAGGATGGCCAGTGCTGTGACACTGTTAAGACCAGATTTCCTCTGCTCAAATTCCTGTCAGAGATCAGAGGTTGAAGGGGATCAAATGGCTAGAGATGGCCAGAGGTCCGGAGGGGTGAAGGCTCAATGCAGGACTTATGTGTCACATCTTTGCACTGTTACAGCCTTTTTGGTCGGAGACACATCAGAGGATCTGGAGTAGGATTGGAAGAGGAGTCTATAATGATATTCAGGCTGAGGTATCTACATACAGAAGTTGGAGTATATATAGTTGGAGATCAGATATCTAAGTGCTGGAGCTGTGCTACACAGCATTGGAGGGATCAGAGAGTGAAGCTAAACTAAATGCAGAACAAGGAAAGTATGTAAGGGTATCTGAGATGTGTCCAGAGGGGCGGAGGAGCAGAGTTGGTGAGGAGTCACTGGAGGGATGAGCGGAGTTGGTCTGGAGGTCAGAGTTGACTCAAATGTATGGGATATGACAGACACCTAGATGGTGAGCCTTTCAAGCTGTGTGATGATGGTGGCAAGTTTGATGAGGACAGGGTTGGTTGGCACTGGTGAAAAGAGCAGTGCATCTGAGCATGCCTGGAAGCAAAGTTGTAGCAGATGGGGCATTCATAGTTCTGGCAGAAGATCCACTGATGGCCTAGGCAACGACAGGAGTAGCAGGCTTTGGGGTAATGGGTGTGAGATGAAGGAAGGGGAGTAGCCCCATCATTCCCAGTCCAGTAGGCTTCAGTGTGCTTGATGGCAATGAGCTCCACAGGAGTTAGTGGTTTGGAAGATGCAGATGGGGTGTGAGATAGTCTGGACTCAGCTAGGTCCTTCAGATATCAATCAACATTGGTCAGGAATTCTCCCATCTCCAGCTAATGCATTGTCATCAGTAGGAGGCCTTTCAGTTCCCCCTGAATATTTTCAAGACAGTGACCAATATGAGAGGCAATCTGGTCAGTAATGCTGGGAAGGAGAAGATCTTTGGCAATGACAGACAGACATTGGGTCTGGAGAAAGCTGTGGTAGAAGATATAAAGTGGGAACATGATGTTGAGATGGGACAAGATCATGGAGGAGAGACAAGGGTTGGTCAGCCACTTGGTCATCGATCCGAGGTATAGGTGTCACCATGGAGTTCTTCATGGAGGTTGTGGGCAAAAGGTGGAATAGCAACTGAGGTCACTGGATGAGGAGGTATGGCTGTGATGGCTGGTATAATGACTGTGGAGATGGGGGTGATGACAACATTGCCAAACTGGGAACAGTGCCAGGTGGGCACATCAGAACCAGAGATGATCTGGACAGGTTTGCCATCAGAGAATGTGGTAGTGGTCCAGCCAGAGGTGGCTACAGTGGAAGATGGTTGTAAGGTACTGGGAGAGACAGAGGAAGGAGACAAGATGGTATCTACAAGAGTGGAGGAAATGGTGAAAGGAGACAAAGACATGACTTTATTTTCTGGGATGGTTTTTGTTTCTGGGTGACAATATTTCTGAGGGAGTGTGAGAGGGAAAAGCAGAGGGATGAAGTTTTTATATCTATCTAAGGTGGACTGGGAACGTTTCAAGTTCCATTCTGGGATCCAGGAGTCTTCTTTGGCTGAATATCCCTTTCAATGGATCAGGAACGTTGAAGAGAGGTTGACTGACCTAGACTGCTATAGGTCTCCAGATAGGAAACTAGCAGGTCAGTAACACAAAGAATGAAAGTGAAGGAACAATTGGTTCATCCCAGGGGAATTGCAGGTAGAGAATCAAGGGAATGCAACTGCAGGGCTTACAGGACTCCTT
>JBBPTO010002249.1:0-11456 GCA_038094155.1 Pulveroboletus cf. aberrans
TCCCCACTGAAGAGAACAGTGATACCTCCAAATGGCTGATCCCTGTTGAGCAGATCACAAAGAGACCTATCCACAGTCTCAACACATGTCTATGCTAAGAGGCAGCTTCATCCCAGATGATGAGAGAGGTCTGTTGAAGAAGTTGATAGTGAGGATCATCCTTTTTGATGTTGCAAGTGGAATGTTAATGGCAAGAGATAGGAATATTGAGCCTGGAATTGGCAGTCCTTCCTCCAGGAAGCAAAAGAGAGGCCAGAAAAGCAGAGGCCACTCAGAGGACAATCTCTCCTCTAGCACAAACAGCTGAAGCAATGATCTTGAAGAGATAAGTCTTGCCACAACCACCACCACTGTGAAGGAAGAACATGGTGCCTTGAGCATGAATGACACTGTCCATGACTGCATGATAGAGAGCACTCTGCTGTGGATTGAGAGTAACCAGACCTCTCTGAACAAAGTCCTGAAGCTCTGGTATGTCATAGTTTCTCTGTTTATTGACCATCCGATTTCCTTCTTGAAGGTTCCACTTTCCCTGTGGTAGAGGCATGTTTGGATGGTCCTGCAAATGCTTTCCATGTCTCCTGTGATGCTGAGATATGAGATAAAGACCATAGTCACAAATATGGTCTTGAGCAGGCTCTGGAATGTGATAGACATGAATAGGGTAATAGGCCAGATCATCACAGAGACTGTCTCTTGTAGCCTCCCACAAGTGATGAGGATCCACAGGAGAGCAATGAATGAGAATGACAACAAACAGATTTCACATCTGAGGACACATTCTGAAGTGGGCAGCCTTCTGAAGACACAAAAGCCATTCTCTATCATCCTGAAGAAGACTATGTGCCCTGCAGGCCTCTTTGAAGAAGTCATGAAGATGGCCATTGAGAGTACAAAGATCCTCATAAGATGTAGCACCTAGAAGAACATAACAATGGGTTGTTGTCAAAGATGTGTTGAAAGTAAGTCTCACCTTTGACTATGGTAAGCAAAAGACACGGATAGAAAGCTTTACCAGCAGCAACAGGAACAGAACACATGCAACTAATAGCCTTGTATCTCTCATGAACAGTCCATTTAACATCCCTCCTGTTTTAGACAAAGTTCTTGAAAAATGAGCACCAGCAGCAATGAGATCAGGATCCTGGTTTGCCTTGAACCATCCAAGGAGTTGAGTGTTCTTGACATTGTTGACCACATTTTCCATCTGAGCCTCAGCATGAAAAATCACAGAGTGCTGACCAGGAAGATGAACAGAAAGATGATAGACTGCAGGCCATTCCTTGTGCATAGCAAACTCAAAGATGTTGTGGCAAGCCTGAGTGGAGAAGATGTATCTGACATCAAGATAGGAATTAATCTCATTCTCTCCTTCTGACTGGACAGTGGTACAATCAGAACCCTTGTAGATGTACTTGTGGATGTACTTGACAGTCTTGAATGAGCCACAGACCTCCAGATTGATATGACAATCAAACTGCACCAAGAGTTCTCTTGAATGAGGGACAACATCCTTGTCGGTAAAGGTATTCTGGCACTTTCAAATGGTTCTGGCACTTTCAGGGCCAGAATAATCAGAATAACCATTCTCCTTGAGGGCAGTGTAAGGAGTAAAAGGTTTGGGAAAGCATTTCTTGCAGACATTGTTTTCCAGACATCTCTGTGGAGAGCAAGGGCCATAAAGCATGTACTTTGAGACAGCAATATGAAGCTGAGGGTGAAGCTCTGGATCAGTAATCTGAGCTAAAATAATGGCATCTATCTGCTCCACAGTCTGGATCTTGTGTTGCTGTTCCAGGAAGACCAAGAGATGCATGTGAGGAAGACCACACTTTTGATATTCTATTGTATAAACATAGCCAGCCACATCACCATAATAGCCATCACTGATCTTCTCGAGCAGGGCTTGCTGTTGGGCATGGAAAACTCTGGCAATCAGGTCTGGCCTGTCTACAGCAGTTTGGCCTAACACATGACACATGATGAGAATCAAGAAATGAAGAAACATTGAGTAAATGTACACACCAGGGAAAATATTTTGAGTGATCTCAGGCCAGCTTCCATTGGCAGTCATGGTCAAAAAGAGATCTGGCTTTCTGAACTCTCCAAAAATGACCAAAGAATCCTGAAGGAACTGTTGCATTTGATGAACACTTTTCTTGTGAGTGGAGGGAAGAATGACACATTCAACCTGAGCCATGTTTTTAACCCCATCCTGATTTAAATGGTCTGCTATTCCTTGGTAAAGATTAGCTCTGAGTTTTCCTTGATTGTTCGCAGCCCATGCGAGATCACACTGATCCATGGAGGGCCAAGCATCATAAACCAGCTGCTGAAACAGTCTTCCACCTTTGAAGAGATTGAAGGGCTCTATTTCTGGAGGACAAACATAAAGTCCATAGGCATACCAGAAAAGCTGAGTGACTTCCTTGGAGCAATGTAGCTGGTCATTGATGTTTTGCAATGGAATGTCCAAGTGCCAACCTTCTTCACCATGTCAAAAGAAGAGAACATAGTGAAGGGAAAGATAGGAAGGGTGTAAGCTGCTAATATAACAAAAGCCACCACCTTGAAGATGAAGTACAATGTTATGATGAGCTCTGATGTTCTCTAGACCATTACCAGTGACTATAGCAGCTATCTCATCCACAGTGGGAAGGCTATATCTTCTTTGATCATTGGTCTGCTCAAAGTGAAGCCTCATTCTGACATCAGTATGTTCCTCAGGTGGTTTAGCCTATATGATGTGAGTGATGAGATAAGATGCAACAACAGAGAAAAGAAAGAAGCTGATTCTCATGACATCATATGCTTGTCTGTAAAGAGCAGCATAAGGGTTGACATTCCTAAGAGTGGTATTTCAATCCAGCAGGATGTCAGGCTCAAGTTAAGGATTCCGCTGAACAGATCTGTTGGTTGCCTCCTGAGAATCATAGTTGTAGGGCTTGACATAGGATGGTTAAGATCATTTGGGGGTAAAAGAGCACCCATAAGATGGTAAAGAGCATCATGAATGTGAAAGAAAGCAGGACCAGCACCTTGAATAGCCTGCCTATCAATTTCAACATCCACAGAAGTGAAGGCCAGAGCATTGTGATACTCTCTGATTTCTTTTTGAACTATGTATTGTCATGTGGATCATCAAAGAGAAACTAAATATTGTGTGGCCACTGCTGAACAGGTGGAAGGAAGACTTTACCCTGAAGACAACATGTGCCAAAGCAAGGACTATAAACAGCAGAAGCTTTTCACAGATGAAATGGAGAGCATGACAATGAGAACATTATACATTCATAGGGCCTAGATTTTGAATCTGAATAGGCTCTATATATGGTCTACCATGAGGAGGTAACTGTAGTGGTGGTGGTGGTGGTGGTGATGGTGGATTAGGATTAGGACCAGGTGGTGAAGGTGGTGAAGGTGGTGAAAAAGGTGGAGCAGCAGAAGGAGGAGGGGAAGAGAAAGAGAAAGGGGAAGGGGAAGGGGAAGTAGACCTGCTAGATGATTCTGATGATGATAGAGATGATGGAGGAGCAGATTTTTCCTCCAATAAATTATCCAAATGCTTATAAATTTGTCAAGAAGTTCTCACCTTTGTCTTTGTTGATCTTGTTCATATTACTCTGCAGATATTCATTCAAATCCTCTGAGAGAAGCCTTTGTGATAGCTAGCTGTCTGATTTGTTCTATTTCTAACTCCTCTTGATCATTTCTTTCCTGAATCTTCTAAAGTGTCTTCCTCCGATGCATTTCAGCATGATGATTATGAATAATCTCCTCATGTTGTTGTAGTTGAATTCTAAGAGCTTGTAGATGTTGATGTTCCTGCTCCTCATGCAGTTGTTGCATTCTAAGCATAAGAAGCTACTGGTGGTCCTGTTGCTGTTGTTCCTGCAGAGTCTGTTGAAGAATCTGAAGATACTGTTGTATTTGCTCCTCTCTCTCCCATTTCTGTCTCTGAATGGCCAGAATATCCTGCTATACTTGCTTCTCTCTCCCATTGTTGTTTCTGAATAGCCAGAAAATACTGATGTCTCTGTGCCTCTCTCTGCCACTGCCATCTCTGAAGAGCCTGATGATGAAATTGCTCTCGCTCCTGCCATCGCTGCTGCTGCTGAATTCTCAAAGCCTGCTAATGATGATGATGATGATGCAGTTCTTGTGCTTTTGACATTATTGCTGAGCAGCCTCATCTTGAAAATTAATGATATGCTGGTATGTGTGATAATTTTGAGCAGGATCATGAATTTGTGAAGCAGCAGGAATAGAAATGGGAGGGACAGGTTTATGGTTTCCTTGATTGCATCTGCATTGACAATGTTGCTCATAGCAACCGTGAAAATCTTCAAGTAGTCAAGCACTATAATCAACATAATTAGTAGAATTTGGTGGATGTGGAGGGATAGGCATAGAAGTACAGGATTGACAGGAATGGTAGAATTGGAATATATATGACACATAGGAGGAGTGCCAAGAATGCACTGATCATGTTCAGCCTGGTGAGCAGCATTTTGAGCATGCTGTGGAGAAGTGGAAGGAGTAGAATTCATGATAGCTGAATGATAGCTGGTTGTCTCTTAAGCATGGAACTTGACTATAATATCAAGTCTATACCAAGTCTATAGTTTTTATTTAAAAAAAAAACAATGTTCAGTCTATCAATTATTTAATTTTATAACAATCAGATGCTTACCAATTGCACACAGAGTGCTATTAGGTAGGAATGAAAGCAATATCAAAAGAGATATAAGTTTGATATCATTTGGTATCAAAGAAGAAGAAGAAAACAATGTACATACTTACCAGAAGCACACAAAGTGCTATAAAATAGAAAAGGGGCAGAAAGAGCCTTATCAAAGAGAACCTAAGCTTAATGTCAGCAACATTAAATAAAAAAGAAATAATGGACTTACCAAAAGCACAAAAAGCACTATAAGACAGGAATGGAGCAGAAAGGGCTTATCCAAGAGAATCTAATCTTATTGTCAGGTAATATTGAAGAAAAAAGAAATAATATACTTACCAGAAGCATAGAAGGTGCTGTAAGACACAGGAAAGGGGTAGAAATGGCCTTATTAAAAAGAATGTAAGCTTAATGTCAGCCAGAATTGAAGAAAAAAGAAATAATGTACTTACCAGAAGCACAAAAGGTTCTATAAGACACACAAAGAAGGCAGAAAGGGCCTTATTTAAGAGAATCTAAGCTCAATGTCAGCTAATATTGAAGAAAAAAGAAAAAAAGAAACTTGCCAGAAGTATAGAAGGTGTTGTAAGACACAGGAAGAAGGCAGAATGAACCTTATGAAAGAGAACCTAAGCTCAATGTCAGCCAACATTAAAGAAAAAAAATAATGTACTTACCAGAAGCACAGAAGGTGCTATGAGCCACATGAAAAGGGCAGAAAGGGCCTTATTCAAGAGAATCTAGGCTTAATGTCAGCCAGAATTAAAGAAAAAAGAAATAATATACTTACCACAAGTGCAGAAGGTGCTGTAAGACACAGAAAGAAGGCAGAAAAATCCTCATGAAAGAGAATCTAAGCTTAACCTCAGCCGATATTTGAAGAAAGAAAAAATAATGTGGTCACCAGAAGCACAGAATGTGCTGCAAAACACAGGAAGAAGGCATAAAAACCCTTATCAAAGAGACACTAAGCTTAATGCTGAAGAAAAAAAATGTATGCACCAGAAGCACAGAAAGTGCTGTGAGACACAGAAAAGGGCCTTATTTAAAAGTGTCAGAAGAAATATAAGCTTGATGTTAGCCAACACTGGGGAAACGAAGAGGAATGTACTTACCAAAGGCACAGAAAGTGCTATGAAATACAGAAAAAAAGAAAAAAGGCCTTGTCAATAAAGATCTAAGCTTCAAAAAATGTATCATGTCAGCCAATCAGTTAAAAAAAGCAACCATTGAAAGACAAATGAAATGAAATGCTCACCAGATGCACAGAAAGTGGTATGAGAGACAAAGAAAAGGCAGAGAAAATCTTATCAGTAAAGCTCTATAAATGATAGAAGTGAAAAAAGCAAACAAAGATTCAATATGTAAGTGACAGTGACATGCCATAGAATCAGAGACCCCCCCAGAATTGTTTCAGTTTTTTTTTTTTTTTTTTAGAAATTTATTGAAAGCTCTGGAAAGACACACGGGATAGTGCCTATTACATAATAGACTGACAGCTGAAACAACTCAGAACCACTAAAGGCTCTAGGTTGGTCAATAGACAATGAGAGAGGAAAGAGAAGAATGAGTTGACAACTTTGATGCTGAGGAAACACCAAGAGGACAAGACTGTCCTTTGGTGGATTTTATTCAAGCCTTTATATACTACATGTGTGTTTGTATCTATGGTGTGCTAATCTAAGATGTCCATGATGTCTGTGCATGTATCTAATATATTAGAGATCAAGTGGAAGCTTGCTACAGCCTTGTACATGCCTGATGTGCAAAAGTGTGGAAGAATGGAATATCATATATGAATAGATCTAAGGGTGTAGTAAAGGGTATGGGTCATGGGTAATGCATAGAATGGTCTAGGAGAGTCTGGAATGCATATGATGTCATACCTTATGCATGGGTAGAATTGTGGGGTCATGCATAGAGTTTGTGTGTCATAGAGTCTAGGTTTGCATGTAGAGTTTCTAGGGTAATTGTACTGCATGGAAGTGATGTAGGGTGTTCATATATCATAGATTAGATGATTGTAACAGTGACCATAAGGAAGCTCTCCCTAAAAAAACAGATACTTTTCAAGACTATTTGTCTCTATACAGTGGCTCAAAAAAGTGTCCCAATATTGGTGCATTTTGAAGAGATTGGTTAATTGCCAGTGAAAAAAAATCAAATATGGCCAAATACTTGCATAAGCGAAGGTAGTACTTGCTCTGGGCTTCCTACCTCCACTTGTATCATGTGATTTGGTTGTCATGCCACTGAGGTACAGCCATTTTAAAATGACATGTCATTGGGACACTTATTTGAGCATCATTCCAATTTTATACTTTTAGTACTTAGTGTGTCTTCCTTTGGCCTTAAGCACTGCCTCTAGCCTTCTAGGCATACTTTCTATTAATATTTAACCTTCTTAGCCTCAATTGTGCCCCACTCCACTGCAATCCTCTCCCAAGGTTCCCATACTCCCCTAGCTTGTTGTGAATAGTTGTTAAGCTTTTGTTTCAAAATTTGCCAGATATGTTCAATAGAGCTAATGTCTAGAGATTGTGGGGGCCAATCCAGAAGTTTGATTCCATAAAATTCAAGCCATTCCTGAGCTCTTTTGGAGGATGCTTGGGGTCATTATCCTGTTGAAAGATAATGTCTCCCTCACAAGTACCAGAGTTTTCCATGCTATGAAGCAGATTACCCTTCAAAATGAAGACATACTGCTTAGCATTCATCTTGCCCTCTACCCCTGCCAAGATGCAAATACCATTCCACCCCATACATTCCAAAACCATCAAGGAATCTTCTCCAAACTGTACCATTCTCTATACCTTTCTGTCCTATAAAGGCTTACCTGCCATTTTCCATATGTACTTCCTTTCATCTGACCCAATGTTGTTAAGCTTGGTTTTATCTGACCAAATAACCCTAGTCTAGTCCTCTACAATGCAGTTTTAATACTTAAGAGCAAAGGCTAGCCTCTGTTTTCTATGTTTGACAGATAGAAAGGGTTTTTTTTTTCTTGATTACAGCTTTCAAGGAAGCAGACTTGAGGACATTGTGAACAGTTTGGGATAAGATAGGAGAGGAGAGGGCAGAATTGATGAGATGGGTTGCTTGAACAGCATTCCAGTGGTAATACTAGAAATAATCCTTCTCTTGTCAGTAGAGAAAACCTTGAAAGAACACTCTAGCTTGATGTTTTCCTTCTCTAGAAGGTAATATTTAATGACTATGGCCAGAGTATACTTCCCCAACCCAGTGTAAGAGGAGATTTGATGAATAGAGAGACCAGATTCAGCAAGGGAGAGAATATTAGCTTTAATAGAGGTAGGAATGAACTTCATAATGATATTGATTAACTGAGTGGGATAAGTATTACTTATACACCTTAGAATTACATAATTTACATAATCATTCAGGGTCAAGGCTAGTGTTGCCTTGATTTCAAACTGCCATTTTTTTTCTTAGCTCCTGCTTGATTAATATAGAAGTATTATATCTTATATTGTGGTTTTACCTGTAACTTTCAAACTAAAAAAAAATTGTAATGATTGACACAGCACTTCTTGAGATATTTCAATTAAACCATTTGCACTAAAATGAAACCAAAAATGAAACCAAGCTGATATCTTGAAAATGGTCAGAAAAATCAGCATCAAAATTTTACCAGATTATAAAGACTCCTTAAAACCAGATTTCATTCCATACATGTGTATCAATCAAATTGAATATGAATGTACTAGATGAAATAAACTGAAAAATGCAAAAATAAAACTGTGGCAACACTAGTCAAGGCATAGCATCCATCAGAAGCTGTCATATTCTTATGTTATTTACCAGATAATGAATCACAGCATGATGCTCAAATAAGTGTCCCAATGACATGTCATTTTAAAATAACTGTAACTTGGTGGCATGACAACCAAATAACATGATCCAAGTGGAGTTAGGAAGCCCAGAGCAAGTACTACCTTCGCTTCTTCGGTTTTCTTCACTGGCAATGAATCAATTTGTTGAAAATGCACCAACATTGGGACACTTTTTTGAGTCACTGTATATGTCTCTATTGTATAAGGATAGGTATGAGTCATGAAACATGACTAGAGAACTGAATTTATTGGTAGGATATACAGTAAGCTCAAAAACCCTTTCAATGTTGGCCTCATTTGTAGTGTGTGATGCACACTGCCTAACCCTATGGGAATTTTGCTTAGCTTTGGTGGAGTCATAAATAGTTCTTATGCTTGGCTATTAAATCGGTCTGTGATTCATGTGATAGAATTCACACAGTGCAGAGATATGACCATTTTAAAACAGTGATGTCATTGAAAGGGTTTTTGCACTTTTGCATTGGTGACCAGGATTATGGTTATATAGTCGAATAATTGGCTTTATTTGCTTGTACAAACAAACACATACATGCCAATAGTATGTCTGAGTTTGAAAAAGTTCACACACCCCTTAGTTTTCAACCACCATCATGGTTGGATTTCTCTTCCTTACCTGACAAAATTCTATGCTTTCTCTGCTTGATGCTGGCCAATTTGATGAAGCCATTGCCAAGCAGACTGGTGTCAGCCCATCGACTATATCCAGGCTTCACCCCAAGAGTCATTCTACCCTTTTCAAAATTGTGAGACACCAGCAAACTATGAATTGAAAGGAACATAAAATAGTTCAACTTCACTGAATTCAACAGCCTTCTGAAAGTAGTGTTCAGGGATCCAGACATGTTTGGTGTGTACTTCTTGAGCAGGATTTGAAGCAAGGCAGCTTGATTGTTGATGCATAGAGGAATAATAGAGAGAGAGAAGAAGATTTCCTCAAACAGAATATGAATCCATTGAAGTTGTTTTGTACATTCTGTTATTTCACAATATTCTGCTTCAGTGAATAAAAGTCAAACTTTTTGTTGTCACCTGAAAAGCCATGAAATCATTTTATTGGAATGAAATATGGAATAACCAGTAGAGGGCCATGAGGTCTTGATGTCTCCAGCCCAATTAGTATCAGAGTATGCCACAAAACCATCATTTGAGCCATTTGCAGTATAGGTCAGGCACAAGTCCTGAGTATGAGATAGATAGCACACTGTATAGAGCACATTTTGCAAGTGTTCCTTAGAGGAATTTGCAGAGAACTGCAACATCTTGATCACTGAATAAGCCAGGTCTGGTTGTGTTCCAAGTATGATATAAAGCAATAATTCAATGATTGATTGATAGTAACTTTGAAGATCTGAGCTTGTTTGACCTTCATTTGATCTGAGATTATATTCAGAGGGCAGAGGAGTTGAAATTGCTTTGCAGTTTGTTTTACCAAAATGCTCAACTACTTTGAAGGCATAGGAGCATTGATCTAGTTTCAGAGTTTGTTTAAAATGATCTCTGATGATCGTTATTCTGAGATATTCTGTGGCAGGGCTAAGATCTCTGGATTTCCATTATTTTCATAAACAGTTTCTTGCATTGGTAACTAAGAGTCATTTAACTATCCATAAAAAGAGCATCATCAACATAGAAAACTAGAACAATCAAATGTTCACTGATAAGTTTGACATAAACTCTGAAATCAAAAATATAGTATTTAAAGCTGAATTTCAGAGGACTTCTATAAAAATCTTTGTTTCATTGAAGTGCAGCCTGTTTGAGGCCATAGATGGCCCTTTGAAGATGACAAACTATCTTCTTCTGGACCAACTAAACAAAACTTTCAGATTGAACCATATAAAGTTTTTTGTCTGATTTTTCAAGAAGAAATGCTGTTTTTAAAGCTAACCAGACACATAATCAAATGGTATGCTGGCTCACATGAACATCAAAGGGTAGATCTCTGGCTCAAAGAGATACAATGAGCTCAAAAACCCTTTTCATGTTTGTTTTATTTGCAGTGTGTAATGCACACCAGCTACCTCTGTGGGAATTTTGCTTACCTTTGGTGGAGGTATAAGTGGAGCATACTCCTGGCTATTGGGTTGGTCCCTAAGTTATGTGATGTAATTCACATGGCATGGAGATATGGCCATTTTAAAACAGTGATGTCATGGAAAGAGTTTTTAAGCTTTTGAATTGGCAACCAGGATCATGGTTATATAGTAGAATAATTGGCTGTATTTGCTAGTACAAACAAAGACATACATGGCAATAGTATTTCTGAGTTTAAAAAAGTTCACAGACCTCTTAGTTTTCAACCACCATCATGGTTAGATCTCTCTCTCTTACTTATCAAAATTCTATCCTTTCTATGCTTGATGCTGGCCAATCTGGTAAAGCCATTGCCAAGCAAACTGGTGTCAGCCCCTCTGCTATATTCGAACTTCACTTCAAGAGTTATTCTACCCTTTTCAAAGCTGTGGGAGGCCACCCTTGCAAGCTTTCCCCTACCAATATTCACCATGCCCAACACATTATCACCTCTGGCAAAGCTGAAATGCTATTTAAGTGAACAAATCCCTTACCAATATTATCAACCAACCCCTCTCAGCTGGTACAGTCCATTTTTACTTGAACAAATCTGGTATGAAGGCTGTGGTCAAGTCCAAACATCCTATCCTCTCTGCTAGACATCACAAGGCTCATTTGGACTTTGCTTATGCTCACAAGGAATGGACTCTGGAGGACTGGAAGAAGGTGATATGATAAGATAAGACCAAAATCAATCAGATGGGCACAAATGGGCATGGAAAAAGGCAGGTGAGGGGCTTAGTGATAGGCTGGGGCAAGGAACTCTCAAATTTTGTAGTAGTTCCTTAATGATGTCAGGCTGTATGACTTGGGAGGGGGTGGGA
>JBBPTO010002250.1:0-11455 GCA_038094155.1 Pulveroboletus cf. aberrans
CTGATACAATGGTTATTCTTCATTAGATTAGCACATTTATAGCATTGGAAACCTGATATTTGTGTTGTGGAAGGAGTAGATAGAATTACAATTTTGTCTATACCTCAGTTGCCACTTTTGAGTGGCTCACACTGTATATAACCATCATCCTGGTCACCAACTCAAAAGCTCAAAAATCCTTTCCATGACATCACTGTTTTATAATTGGCCATATCTCTGTACTGTGTGAATTCTATCACATAACTCAGGGACCATTCAGATAGCCAAGAGTAAGGTCTATTTATAACTCCGCCAAAGCTAAGCGAAATTCCCACAGGGGTAGGCAGTGTGAATCACACACTGCAAATGAGGCCAACATGGAAAGGGTTTTTGAGCCCACTGTATTGTCTACCTCAGACTAGTCCAGTGGTTGGCATCTCACCCATTTTATCTGTCTTTCAGCGCTACCAGCTGCTATGCCAAGGTAGATCATTAATTGCAATTTGGGTTGCAATTTCCCTTGTCTAATCTCATCTGGGATATGTACATATGCACCACAGCCAAAACCACAAAGGTGTTCAATGGAAGGCTTCTTCCCCTGAACTAGTTCATATGGGGTTTTTTCATTTCAAATGAGAAAACTCTCACCTATGTAGAAAGATCTTTGTTGATGCAGTGGAAACCTGAATAATGAACTTGACAATGGCTTAGGATGAAGAGAAAGACACACCTTAGAAAGCATAATTGGATATGAAAGAAAGATTTATATCAAAGTTCAAGCCCTGGAAATCAGAAAATAAAGTGTGATTAGACATCAAAAACCTTCATTTGAAAAGACTGTCCAAAAAGCTTTCCCCATATCACAAAGGATCCTTCAAAATCAGATATATTATTTTCCAGTTGCATGTATAGATTCTATCTTCTAAAACTATGGAAAATTCATGGCATTTTGCTTCTTTTCATTTCTTCATCTTATTAAAAAACTGTAGAGCTTGGAACCATGCTGCCACCAGAACTCATTGATGGATAAGAGGAGTGGATAGTGGAATGCATCCTATTCCATCAAGGAAGGAAGGAGTATAAGCATTTGTGTGGATAGCATATTCCATTTCTGAAGCAACATGGAATTTTACCTCCCATTTGGAACATGCACAGGAAATCCTAGACTTTTATAAATGATCCTTCCCAAAGTACTTTCCTTCATCATATGTAACATGTCTTTTGACTATGCCAAACTTGCCCATCTCACCCACCATGCTTTCTCCATCTCACCTCTGCCAATCAATGTCCCCTTATAAGTGCTTGCCCTCCCACTACTGCCAGACATATTTTATCACTTACACACTATTACTTCTCATTGAAGTAGTTTGACGTCTTTACAGGAGATCCTTTGCTTTTCCAGCCAGCTATCCTTTTTAGAACACACACTACCATCCATCATAATCACTTCAAATTTACATTCCACTCAAAGGCTTTTCTCTAACCATTGGCCTCCATGCTGCCATGTCTTAGTTAATTTTAAATGTTTGTCAGGATGTCTTGTTATTGCTACATGATCAAAGTTTTAGCACCTGCATTGACCTACTGGAGACTCCCATAGTTCACTCTATTCTTATCACACTCTATGCCAATATGATGAATACATAACAGCAAATCTACTTTGGGATCCCTTATCCCATCAAACATGCACCTCCTCTAGAACTTCAGGTCATCCAGCCTAGCTGGGTCATATGATCCCTATCTACTGGATTGTCCTCACCACTGACTACAGTCACTCCAAACTTCCCACCTTCTTATCTAGTCCACCTCATTATTGCTCACATCTCATTAGACTCTCAATCTATGTTTCTGAGAGTTTAGAGAGCTCTGATCTTTCATCTGTACTTCAGATTCCTCTGCTTCTCCTCCCTTTTTCACATGTATCAATATAATCTGGACACAGTATACAGAGGATTTGAATGACCTCTCTTTAGACTTGTTACTTCTTCTGTGGCCCATTTGTCTAGTCACACCACTGGCAGTTACAGTACTCACCATTTCCATTTATTTCATCTTGTACCTTGGTCACCTTTACATGGTCTGTGCATATGGGAGACATAGTATATGTAAATACTAAACAACTGTGTCTTGTACTGTAAAAGCTGGACCTATGCAATACCAGCAATTTTTCTTAGCCAGACCTTTCCTGCCCTCATTTGCACACTCAGGCAGGACTGTTGGTTGATAGCTATTGCTTAGCCTTGAATCAGCTTGTCTCTCATTCTTGTCATGCCATGTAACTGAAAACTACTAGGTCTTGCTACTCCTACATGTAGAATTGAATGCTGGGTATCAAACTCCACTGGCACTCCAGCATAACAGACTAGCAGCCAGATATCAAGTCTGTCATGTATGCTGAAAATAATACAGATCCAGCCACAGCAGCAATTGAGCAGCTTGCACATGCTTTCACCAACTGGACTGGACTCAAAATTCAACTTCTTGCATACCCACTATTTCATAGCTCAGGAAACTCAAAGACCAAGTCTCTGACTTGATCTCAAAGGTTTGAACCAAAAAAAAACACATCTTGAGGAATTCACTAACTTTCAATGAATTTCTCAAACCTGAATGTGAAGGTTAGACTCCTAACTTGCTAACAGACATTTTTGAAGATGAGAACAAAGTAATATCAGCTGAGGTGGTTTGAGAGATGGCAGGGAAGGACAACCCAAGTCAGGTGGTTGAGGTTAATTTAGACAACACAGACAAGCACTGAGGGTCAGATATTTCTCATAGTGAGACAGTCAATCTCTGCGAGAAAAAATATGGATGCAGGTTTACAGTGCTGTGTCATCAACTCTTCTGCTCACTTTCTTGACACAACTTCATCATGTCTGTACTTACCTTCACCAGGAAAACCCCAACCTTGTGTAACAAACTACATCAAATACATTCTTTGCTTATAAACCGACTGTACCTAGCACCTAGCCACTGCGCCCGCTGGAGACCTGTTATGGTGGTCACACTTTGTGACGAATCCGATACTGCATATTTCTCATATTGCATCAATTTTTGTTTGATTTCCCCACCGTACTATGCATTATGACGTAGTCTGCTGTAACATGTTTCCCGGAGAAATGACATGTCGTTACTTGTACTCGTGACGTACGAAACTCAAACGAGTGTGTACGGAGGCTGCCAATTACCCATGTATAGATGAAACGTCCCCACCATTGATGTATGCCTCGTGATGCACGGCGGCGGTAAGCTGCCGCGGCGCACGTCAACAGGCCGTCGGAGCCTGAGGTATGAGACGGGGCACCCGAACAGCATTCACGCCCGACGGCTTTCGCATCCGAGCGGGCTCTATCAGCCAGCATGAGATAGAAAAAATAGAACAGAAGTAAATCCGAGGAAACAAACGAATTATTCCGCGACTCATTCAAAGGTCAAACGAATGAATCAATGTTTGTTTTTCGGCACAATACACTTTAGTATGGGTAGTACTCCTGAACCGACACTCACGCCCAAGTTGACACCCCAGATTGCCATAACCTCTCTCATCCCTGCTATAACCTGTTCTTTGAAGTTTATTCTACTACCCTCATCAGCTGAAGGTGTCAGTAGTGGTACTAATTATAGTAGGCTAGTAGTACCATCCTTCATTCAAACTTAAAACATGCTCACGTTTGTGATATGGGGTGCCCATACAGCTCCCTGTCGTTAACGACGTCGAGAGGGTGCGCTGGACCGCGGTACCGATGACAGCGGGATGTTACCAGGCGCATGATAGCTTTCGGGACAACTCGGATGGCGGGAAACTGCCAGTGATGCGACAATGGGTGTCAAAATTGGCCAGTGTTTGAGGTGTGGGGGATCTGCCTGACCATGTGGAGGTGACAGCGGAACCTGACGGAGTTTTAGAAGGACGCCTGAGGGATACCCGAAGAAAAGGTAGTATTCTCCTACTAGGACACCGTAAACACCGAGGAGATACAAGTTGAAGGAGGTGGCTTAATTGACGAATGGACGCCTGTTAGACCCTCACCAATGCTCACCATATTGATCTAACGGGTCGACATACGTTGGAACTTCAGGCGGACTGGGCGCGAAAACAACTTGCAGGGGAACACATCCTAACACAGGTTTTCATTCATGCTGGGAGGTGGGTTTGGCCTAAAGGGTATCTAAGTAGACCTATAAACACGCCATGTCAACCCGTCTGACGCGTCGATATAAACGGGGTCGACAGAGGCTCGACAGGTGACTTTTTTCCTTTTCAGAATCATTCAATGCAAAAAAATCCTGCTGCTCAAAGTGAAACGTCGAGGTTTGAGGCAAGGATGTCAGACACAGTCGAGTTTGCACCGCGACAGGTCTTGCAATGCCGAAGCCTATCATGATATAAACCACGTCTTCAAGTTCGAATTCCCCAGCACTCACAATCACAAACGACTCTGGTCGCGTCATGCATTTCGTTACTATCTTCATTGGTCTCCTTACTGCCTCTGCCCTGGCATCCCAAATGTCCAACAGGGATGACGGCGATTCGAAACGCGAAGTACGTTGTCCGGGTCTTCTCACATGCCGATCACTGACTGCGTTTGCGAGCAGTGCGATGGCAACGTCAATTGCGCCGATAGCGAGCAATGCAAAGGGGAAAGGATCTGTGTCTCGAGACATGGAATCTGCTGGAAACATAAGCACTACTGCACTACTGGAAAATACAACGGTTGCCACTGCTATTTCCATTGATTGGGTGGTGGAGGGTCGGTCAGTTGACACAATCATAACCGGGGATCATTCATTGATGACGCCCATGTAGCGTTTTAAAAGTTGCCCACTTCTCTCCACTTCTTACTCTCTTTTCCAACAAAGATTCACTTTCAAATATATCATCTGTTGATGTCGGGATATACTCTCCTTTCATTTTCGGTGATACCAGATTGTAGGCTCAGGGAATAAACCGTACATTTACATTTCACAGCGGTGTTATAGACAGTGACTCGAAAACGTCCAGAGACTGGCCACTCGGATGAATCAGTCTTGTTGGTCAACCGAACGCTCCAATGAATTCCTTTTACCAGACGATAAAAGATTGAATGGGTTGAGATAGTAATACATCATGCGAGTCCATTACGATTGGCGGTAATGTTTTCCTCCTGTTTGAGCTCGATCGATTCTTGTCATTTTGTCTCATCGTACTAGTCGGGCGATGGGCGATCGTCAACATCGCATCTGTCAACTGAAGAAACGAACACTTCGTTGTGTGTCTTTAGTTACAATTTATAACCTTGTTGGTGTATGGCGGCATGTGGAGGGGAGAACCATTCGTTTCCGAAGTGGATCAAGGGCCCATCGGCACATCAAAAAGATTCTATTGGAAATGGGACCACGAAACCGAGCTGAATAGTTACAGTAAAGATACAGCATCAGTGAAATTACATGCATCTAAAACTGTCTTATTCAGGACTTTTTTTGGTACCCATGCTTATCAAAATGAGTAGGAGAACTATATAAAGCTTGCCAACTTGAAGCCAAATGGATATCACCATTAGTATCACCCATTGACCCTCAGGTGTTCTCAAGCATCCATTATGTGCTCAGCTGCACCCCCAGTTTCACAACACATTTTGCATGCCAAACTAGGAATGCCATGATCACCAGTGGGGAGAGCACAAGATGGGTGTGTCAAAACCCCATGATCCCCAACATTCTCAAACCAACTCTGACATGGAGGAGTTACCTCCAAAACAGAGTTGATGAGTTGACCTCAGACCTGACTGATACTTGTTGGCCTAGTCAGGTACTGTTCCATACATATTCATGCCAAAACACCACAATCTCTGAGCTTCCTCCAAGCCTCCTCAATGCTATTGAGCCAACTCCATCTCAGAGTTGACCAGTTGACCTCAAACCTGACTGACACTTGTTAGACTGGTCAGATACATTCCCTCATGCATTCACACGTGCCTTTTGACACATTTTACATCTTTTTGACATCCCTGTTTTCTTTCAACATGCTGTCCCTCATTTCCTCATTTCACCTTGACAGATAGCTACACAATTTGACTTATTCTGGTCAGAGTAAGTCAGAGATCATCAGAGAAGATGCAATTATGCCTGTGCCCATTGGTAGTTAGTTTCAATTTTATCTTAGAACTTCCCCAGTCAAATTTGCCATACCTATGCAGTTGCCAAGTGGGCACTTCTGCCCTTTACTTAGTTTTTACAATTCATGCATGCCCTTTGACATTTCTTACATCTCTTTTGACATTCCTGTTTTCCTCAATATGGTGTCTTCATTTCCTTGTTTTACCTTGACAGATAATTACATAACCCAACTTATTCCAGTTAGAGTAAGTCAGAGATTACCAGAGGAGGTACAATCATGCTTTCACCCATGGTATTTACAGTGACCTCAAAAACCCTTTCCATGTTTGCCTTATTTGCAGTGTGTGATGCACACCCACCCCTTTGGGAATTTCACTTAGCTTTGGTGGGGTTATAAATAGAGCATGCTCCCAGCTATCAGATTGGTCCTTGAATTATGTGATATAATTTCCATGGTGTGGAGATATGGCCATTTTAAAACAGTAATGTCATAAAAAGTGTTTTTGGAGCTTTTAAATTGATAATCAGAATAATTGGCTGTATTTGCTTGTACAAACAAAGATATACATGCCAATAGTATGTCTGAGTTTAAAAAAGTTCACATACCTCTTAGTTTTCAACCACCATCATGGTTAGATCTCTTTCTCTTATTCAACAAAATTCTATTCTTTCTTTGCTTGATGCTGGCCAATCTGGTGAAGCCATTGCCAAGCAAACTGGTGTCAGCCCTTCTGCTATATCCAAACTTAACTCCAAGAGTCATTCTACCCTTCCCAAAGCTGTGGGAGGCTGCCCATGCAAGCTTTTCCCTATCAATATTCATCATGCCCAACACCTTATTATCTCTGGCAAAGTTGAAAATGCTGTTCAATTGACCAAATCTCTTATCAACACCATCAACCAACCCCTCTCTGCCAGTCCAGTCCATCTTCACTTGAAAAAATCTGGTATGAAGGCTGTGGTCAAGTTCAAATATCCTATTCTCTCTGCTAGACATCACAAGGCTTGTTTGAATTTTGCTTATGCTCACAAGGATTGGACACTGGAGAACTGGAAGAAGTTGATATGGTCAGATGAGATCAAAATCAATCATCTAGGGTCAGCTGGGCAGAAATAGGCATGGGCAAGGCAGGTGAGGGGGTCAGTAATAGGCTGGTACAAGGAACCCTCAAGTTTAGTGGTGGTTCCTTGATAATGTGGGGCTGTATTACATGGGAGGGGGTGGGACTTGCTACCAAGATTAATTGTAGAATGGATGGTGACATTTACCTTCTGATTTTAAAGGATGAACACTGGAGTATTATGATCTTAATCCTCCTGACATTATTTTTCAGTAGGATAATGACTCCAAGCATACATACAAAAGGGTCAAGGAGTGGTTAGAGAAACAGGAATTTAGGACTATGATCTGGCCTGCACAGTCTCCTGACCTAAACCCTATTGAACAGCTCTGGGATTATCTCAAAAAAAGGCTTGCAGAGCATGAAAACCCTCCTAGTGAAATTCATGAATTGTGGGCATGAGTTGAAGAGGAGTAGGAGGGAATACCAGTTTAGGAGTGTCAAAAACTAATTGAGAGCATGCCTAGAAGGATTTAAGCAGTGCTCAAAGAAAAAGGAGGTTCTACAAAGTACTAATAATACTCAAACACCCTTGTAAATCCAAAAGCTCAAAAACCCTTTGCATGACATCACTATTTTAAAATGGCCATATCTCCATGCCATGTGAATTCTATCACATGACTCAGAGACCAATCTGATAGCCAGTAGCATGCTCTATTTATAAATCCACCAAGGCTAAGTAAAATTCTCACAGAGGTGGGTGTTGTGCATCACACACTGCAAATAAGGCAAACATGGAAAGGTTTTTGAGGTCACTGTAAGTACTATAATCTCCTCCTGTATTCTCTAGTTCAAATATTGTTATGTTAAGTTCCACTCTAACTCCATTCAATTCTGATGAAGTTTCCCTCTTCTTTATATCCTTTTCACCATGTTCCTCCTGTCTCTGAAATGAGGACCCTAATAGTAAGCAAGGGTGTGACATATATGTCCTGCACCAAGTCCTTACCCCCACAACCCCTTATCTCTGTCCTGCTACACCTTCATTACCTCTACATGTTGCTCCACCCCATCTCCATCAGACCTCCAGTCCATTCAGCACCCTTTCTCCCCAGAGTTGACCATTACCCCTTGAACCTTCATGAAACAGAGCCCATAGGAGTATGGATCATGACAATGATGTTGAATTATCTAAGTGAAATATGTATCAGTTACAGTCCTCTGAATCATGTAATTTACATTATTAGTCAGGGTTAAGACATAGCACCTATTAGAAGCTGTCAAATTCTTATGTTATTCACTAAATAATGAACATGATGCTCAAATAAGTGTTTCAATGGCATGTCATTTTAAAATGGCCATACCACAGTAGCATGACAACCAGATAACATGATTTAAGTGGGGTTAGAGTTCCTGAAGTAAGTACTATGTCTCATCCTGCAATTTTTTGTCCTTATTTGTTTACCATCTCTGGCAATTAACCAATCTCTCTAAAATGCACCAACATTGGGACATTTTTCTGAGTCACTGTACATATGTACATATGTTCTTAATCAGACTTGGGAAAATCTAGGTGCAGTTAAAAAGTACTGAAAGTAAATCAATTTGCAGATGAGACTTGTATGACAACATTTTAAGGTTGTTATACAAGTGAATTGTAAGTCACTAGAGAAAACATAAGTGCAAAAAGTGTAAAAAGTACTACATATAGTTTTACCAGTCAAGAAAATAATAGAGAGAGAGAAATGTTATTGACCTTGGTGGAAGAACTCACCAAGAGTAAGTGTCTTCTTATGATACTAAAAACAAATGACCAACAGAAAAATAGCAAACAATAAAACTCAAATTCTTGCAACAGATTTCTCATCCTGTTTCCTTCATCATCTCCTCTCTACACATGTTTCATTCTTTCAACATGCACACTTATCAAGCACTTTCTATTTTGATTGCTTTCTGTCTTATCTACTCTCAATCCAGTCTTGAATACTTCAAATCTGATTCTTTCATCAAAGGCATAGAAGTAAAAGTTGATCAAAGAAGACAAATTAAGCAAGCTCTCACACTTCATTTTCATTTAATTCAATACTGCCAATGTGTTTTTTTTTCAGTTCTCTTCTCATAGATGTAGAAGTGAAAGTTGATCAAAGAAGATAAGTCAAGCAGACTCTCACATCTCAGTTTTATTTCATTCATTTATATGGTTCTACTCTCAGACCATATGTTCTTACATTTTGTTTGTTTTGTTGTCCATAGTCATCCAGTGGGTTGAACAAGGCAGGGTAGGATTGAATAGAACAAGTTATGGACCTGGTTCACTCAGTGTAGGAAACCAAAGTTCCCTGCAGTGATATAGTTCTTCCATTATTTTATAGCTTCTAGCTTGCACTCTTGCCAAATCTGAGACCATTCTCTGCTGTTATTTGTCTCAATCCAAGTCAACCCAACTGCAGTTTGAAGGTCAGTTTTCAACCTGATGTTCCAGACCTGAGTTCTCACACTCTGAACCTGTTCTTCCCATGCCTCAAATCATGATTCCATTCTCTGGGCTCAGTCAGATTTACAGTCAACTCCCTCCTAACTGATATCATGTACATATAACTGATAATCTCTGATAACTCATATGTTTTGAAATATTCCAACTTGATTTGCAGGAAATTTTGAGGTTATCTCCAATACCTGGTAATCTATAGATATTATCTGCACCCATAATCAACAACCACTAGATAATTAAATATTCTACTACCACAATGGACAAATTAATATTTTCAACTGACCCAAATACTGTATGAAATGTGAGCTCCTGGTTTTATTGCAAGTTTAGTCTCTCACATTGAGACCCACCCTAAATATTGGTGCTTGAATTTTCTGCCATCATGAAATCCATTAAAGAAGCTTTGCCAACAGATTCTGGACTGCAAGGCAGCTGAATCAATAGTTGGCCATCCTCTGTCTTGCTGTGTAAACAACCAGACTGCCTACACTTAGCCATTACATCAAAACACCAAAAGGTAAAATACTTAATGATTATCATTCAGTAGAGTGGACGGTATATGTACTAGTTACAAGACCTAGGTAAGCTGGCATGCTTGCACTCTGACCTTGATTAATTGGTTGGAAAATCTAAGGACTGAATTATCAACACTTAATACCATGCACAGACTATAAGCCCTGGTCATTAGCAGAAAAGCAGAAGACAAGGTGGTTGATGGGAAGAGGTATAGATGATGATGACAAAAGAACTATCCCACATCAGCCCCAATGCATTTCAATTAGCATTACTGTTGTAAAGATATTTTGAGGCACTCAATAATCCTTTTGTATACAAAACTAGAATGATGATGGGGTCCTTCTAATAGCAGCTTCACTCTGTTTTGATATAGGATGGATATGAGGCTGACTGATTATTTTACTCATAAATAGTACATTACATGCATAAATCATTGGAGTCATAGTGTGACATAACTGTGACACCTTCACTACAATTGATACTCCTTGATAACCCATGCCTTCAAGGCTTTCTCAAAGGGTATTGGTTAGGAGAGAGTTAACTGTATTTCATTTTCATATTTCCTTCATCATACATCACTCAGATATTCCCAAATTAGACAATTGTACATAGGACTTTATTTCTGAACAGTGTTCAATCTACCACCATTGTTTCTAAGCCTTTAAGTTTGATTTATAGCCATTTTCCCTTCAAGTCCTTGTCAAGTCCTGTAAGTATATTTGGTTCCTAGCCCTACTCAACAGGAGAAAGCCAGACTCTTGTTTTCTAGTGTCCTGTGAACATTCAGTGAGCCAATTCTACAGTTCTCTTCTTTTTTCTTGACTCTTTTTGCAATTCCCTTGGATCAAGAACTACACTTGCACCCTATTTCTTTGCTTATAACTTCATCTTGAGGTCTTTAGCTGTTTTATGTCAGATCATTCAACCCAGACATGGATCACTCAGATCCAGTCCTACATCATCTGTTATTATACAGTGGCTCAAAAAAGTGTCCCAATGTTGGTGCATTTTGAAGAGATTGGTTAATTGCCAGTGAAGAAAACCAAACAAGGCCAAACAATTGCGGGAGCGAAGGTAGTATGTGCTCTGGACGTCCTAACCCCACTTGGATCATGTGATTTGGTTGTCATGCCACTGCGTTACAGCCATTTTAAAATGACATGTCATTGGGACACTTATTTGAGTATCATTTCAATTTTATACTTTTAGTACTTAGGGTGTCTTCCTTTGGCCTTAATCACTGCCTCTAGCCTTCTGGGCATACTGTCTATCAATATTTGACCTTCTCAGCCTCAATTGTGCCCCACTCCAC
>JBBPTO010002251.1:0-11452 GCA_038094155.1 Pulveroboletus cf. aberrans
GTGGTGGGCAGTGGTGTTGGCAGCAAGTGGGGGATAGGTGAAACCAGCCTTCCCGACGTGGAGAAGGAACTTTGTGATATAGTCATCGAGTTGAGTCATCTTCTCGATGCAGGTGGTAGCAAGCCAAGAGAGAGCGGCCTGCTCAGTGTTGCCTCGATCGAAGGTGGCTTGGAACTCTTTGATGAAATCCTTGAGGGTGCCGAAGTCATTGGTCTCAAGGGCAGCGCGGCACTTGAACTCGGCCCATAGTTTAGTGGGGCCTTCACTCATATAAGAGAGGAAGAAGCCGATCTTCTTATGATCAGTGTTGTAGATGTCTTTGTTGACGAGCATGTATGAACGGGCGGAGGTAAGCCATGAGATGGCTTTGGAGGGTTCCCCGTCATAGGCCTTGGGCCTAGCGAGGTGAAGTTCAACGGATTTCAAGGATGAAGACATGGGAGTGTGGGCAAGGGGGGTACTCTGTAAAGCAACATGCTGGTGGACAGCGAGTGGGGGTGTGTATGGAATAGTGGGGACAGTGGGGGTGACCGGGGAAGGTCTCGAGGGAGCGCTGGATTGCGTGACAGGGGTGGGTGCTTCTTGGTCAGAAGTGTCAGAGGAGTCTTCTGCTTGAGGTGGTGGTGCACGAGGGGTATGAAAGGATTCCCCGCAAAGGGGATTCAACGAAGGGCGGTAGGGGTGAATGGTGGGCGGCTTATGTGGAAGTAGCCAGACAAAGAGAAGTCTAGTCTTTTGTTATGGCTGACCTGGGGATGGGCGGGCATAGAACTGTGAGGACTGCAGTCTTTAAACCATGGACAAGGTGGTGATGGAGCTTGACAATTGCAAGGCGTCTACAAGGAGCCTACCTACTAATGAGGTTCAGTGACAAGGGTTGTTACCGAGGATCGAGGACAGACGACAAGGACTACCAAGTTAATGGTGGTAACTCCCGCATGAGTGGTCGTGACAAGGAGACTTCCCGATGAGGGTTGTCGACAAAGACCAAGAAGGTATTAAAGGCTACCCTTAGGCCTGTATCACAGAGTGGGAACAACAATGTATTCCAGCTAGGGTACAGAGGAGGTGAAACATGGTAAGACTAGACTAAGGAGCATAGATGTGACGACATGGGTTTATATACATAAAGGTATTCAGGGTAGGCATGGAATGTGGAGGAATATGATGGAAGGAATCACTGACTGAGCAAGTGAGATAAGGCATGTGAAGTGCGAGGGAAACGGACAGTGAGTCATGGTATCATAGTCAGCGATGAAAAGAAAAGAACATCCAAGTTGGGACTTATACCCATGCGTATGTAAGCGATAAGTCAAGGGGAAAAGCGTAGTCCAGGATAAAACGTAACAGTAAGCACATCTAATCATGATCAATGAACCCACATGACATGTGCACATCTATGGAGGATTTCAGGTAGTCCACCTGAGGAACTGCTAAATATACCAGCAACTAATTTGGAACATGGTTGGAAGCATGAGGGGATTCTGGTCTCACAGACTAATTTTATGTACACAGAAAATGGTCTGAAAGACTATGGGAACCTCAAAAAAAGTGCTGCCAAGGGTGCACACAGTGCAGAGATATGGCCATTTTAAAACAGTGATGTCATGGAAAGGATTTTTAAGCTTTTGCATTTACAAGGGTATTTAGATATTATTAGTACTTTGTATAACCTCCTTTTGCTTTAAGCACTGCTTGAATCCTTCTATGCATGCTCTCAATTAGTTTTTGACACTTCTCAACTGGTATTGCCTTCCACTCCTCTTCAACTCTTTTCCACAATTATGAATCTCACTAGGAGGGTTTTCATGCTCTGCAAGCCTTCTTTTGAGATAACCTCAGAGGTATTCAATAGAGTTTATGTCAGGAGACTGTGCAGGCCAGATCATAGTCCTAAATTCCTGTTCCTCTAGCCACTCCTTGACCCTTTTGCAGGTATGCTTGGGGTCATTGTCATGATCCATACTCCTCTGGAGCTTTGTCTGACAGAGGTCCAAGGAGTATTGGTCAACTCTGGGGTGAAAGGATGCTAGAAGGGCTGGAGATCTGACAGAGATGGGACAGAATGACATGCAGAGGTGATGAAGGTGGAATGGGGTGGAGATAAGGGGTTATGGGGGTGAGGACTTGATGCAGAACTTATGTGTCACACCCTTGCCTACTGTTGGGTTCTTATTTTGGAGATGGGAGGGACATGGTAAAGAGAGTAAAGGAAGAAGGGAAACTTCATCAGGATCAGAGAGAGTTAGAGGAGTGAAAGCATCATTAATAACAAGTGATGTCAATATTCAAACTAAGAAGTACAGGAGGGGATTACAGAAGTTTATATACTATGAGGTCAGATCAGAGTCCAGAATGGAGAATGAAGAAGACCATATGTAAAGGTACAATAATGGTTGGAGGTCATAGGGTGCCAAGAAGCAATGTACATAGGATGGAAGAATGAAATGTAACACAGGTATAACATAGGAATGACCATAGGTTTGAGGAATAGAGTGAGAATAAAGGGAAACAAGATCTGGGCCAATCATAATTGGTCTGATGGGGGGGAAGGGTTCTGGTATTGGAGGTCCAATGGAAGGTAGGATGGAGTCCTTCAGAGGAGACCAAAGATGAGGGAGTTGGAGTTGAAGGTGGCATAGGAGGTGTTGGAGGGGAGTTTGGAGGTGTGAGAATAGGGGTTAGGATGGGATATGACAGTTATTATTCTGCTGAAAAATGATGTTAGGAGGATTAAAACCATAATACTCCAGTGTTTGCAGAAGTTCATCCTTCAAAATATGAAGGTAAAGGTCACCATCCATCCTACCATCAATCTTGGTGGCAAGTCCCACCCCTTCCCAAGTCATACAGCCCTACATCATCAAGGAACCATCACAAAACTTGAGAATTTCTTGCACCAGCCTATCACCAAGCCTCTCACCTGCCTTTTTTCATGCCCATTTGTGCCCATATGACCATATTACTTCCTTCCAGTCCTTCAGAGTCCAATCCTTGTGAGTATAAGCAAAGTCCAAATGATCCTGTGAACTTTTTTAAACTTAGAGAAACTGATAATGAACTCAACTGGTTTGAAGGACTGAAATCATATAGTATACTTTCAGGCATGAGATCCATTGTAGAATACTGGTGTTCTCTATCATGTAAAATCTCTTTCTTCCAGTTTCTCAGTCCTTGCCACAGTGCAGATCCTGTCTCTAAGCAAGTTGATCATTAACCCTATTGAAACTGGGTATTTATTTTCTGCTCTTTATTATATAATCCAGTTCTAGATCATGATCACATGACTATTAGTTATATTACACTATTACATTAACTCATAATTTCAACATAGTTATGAGATACTGGAGTTCTTCAGTCATGTTATAATACATCTATTTTTCCTCTAATTTTTCACTATTTTTCTGATATTTTCTTATGGCTTTTTGCATACAAAGAAGGTCATGTGACTTCATGTCACAGTCACAGGTCACACAGCATGCTTACTGATGCTGCTTACTGATGCTGACTGATACTGCTTCCAGAATATTCTGCAACCTTCTATGATGTTCTATGACCTTTCATGGTTAATATACATGAATATCATGACCACACATGACCAAACAACCCCTGTACTATATGAACCTGCTAATAAACACTTCAAGAACTTCAGATAAGTTCTTGTGGCATTCCCAGTCACAAACCCTTGTTCACCCTAGATCTACACTAGCCCACTTGCTAGTATGTGCCATACAGTATTGAGATTCTGTGAGTTGAACACTAGGTCTTGTGCTCTGTTAATACAGGCAGATCATAGTGAAAATATACTATTTATGTTGCTAAAGACACAGGTTGAGTATGAAGCTTGACTCACACATCAGTTAAACATAATTGAGGTATAATTTCATTACACTTGTCAAAGAATCAACCACATGGCAATCTAGATACAGTCTTTATGACTCAGATATGATGTCATCAGTCTGGAGCTTTGCTAGCTTCACAACTGCTGTGTTGGGTTGACCCAGACTTAACTTTACTTATTTGAAATAAGTGGAGTAGCATGACAGATCCTCTGATGTCATTCTGAAATCATCAACTTTGTTCTAGCTACATCACACACAAGTACATACAGGTTTCTGAATGTATTTGAAGGTAATAAGTGCTGTAATGTAATAAATAATAAGATTCATTTTCTCTCAAGATCAAGCTTCTATAGAAGCTCACAAGGATTGATCTCATCAATCTTGACTAACCCAAACTTGATCACAAGAACTTTAGTCTCTGTCTCAGTGAGTATCCTTGGCTCACCTCTCTCTTCTCTGCCCTGTGCAACAGAAGCACCCTTGTATTTTCCTGTTAGGTTATGAACCCTGCCTAGGCATAGTGGGCAAGCAGGCTTTATCTTTTTGAAATATTTCATTATATCTCCTGCTCCTGTCTAATGGAGAGATAGAGTTCTTGTTGCTGGGTTATTTGATACTCTTTTCATCCTCATAGCATACTTTGGCATCACTTTGAGACAACATCAGCAAACCAGCCTTTGGCTGTACAGAGTTGTGCAGAACTGTATGGTGTCACAGATATTAAAGAAAGGTACCTAGTAATGTAGAGCTCTACAGTACTGTATGACCCTGTATTTTTCTACCCAAGCTCAGATTTATACCCTACTACTATTACCATCGCTTTTCCTTTTTGTTACATTAGAACAATGAATATACATGTGTTTTTACTACACTAGTGTACAATTAGTATCTACAGTATAGTTGTCAACATCTGTTCTTGTGACATCCCCATCCTGTTACTGTTCCACTGTAAAACAGCAAATGGACTTTGAAATTCTAAGCAAGAAATAAAGGTGCAAGTGTATATCTTGACCCAAGGAGATTGCAAAGAAAGCAAAGGGAAAAGAAGAGGACTGTAGGAAAGGCTCACTAATCATCCACAGGACACTGGAAAACTGAGTCTGGATTCTTCCCATTTGATAGGGCTAGGAAACCAACTATATTTGCAGGCCTTGAGGAGGACTTGTAGGAAAATGTAGGGAAAAGACTAGGAAACTGGACTCATAGGCTTAGGAATGATGGTGGTTGCTGTTACAATTTACCTTGAACTACACTTTTTCCCTTGAACTTATCGCTTACATATGCATGGATATAAGATTCAACTTGAATGTTCTTTTCTTTTTATTGCTGACTATGATACCATGACTCACAGTCTGCTTTCATCACATTCCATGTGATTCCGCTCCACTTGCTTCATCAGTGATTCCTTTCACCATATTCCTTTACATTCCATGCCTACCCTAAACACCATTACATATATAAACTCACATCATCGCACATATGCTCCTCAGTCTAGTCTTACCTTTACCTTTCTCCTCCTTGTACCATCACTGGAATACATTGCTGTTCTCACTCCACAATACAGGTCCAAGGGTAGCCTTAATACCTTCTTGCTCTTCACTGCTGTAAACCACTCTTAAGTGAGAAGTCTCCATCATCGACCTCATCTAGAGGTCTCCTCTGTCACCACCCTTCAAAGGAAAGTCCTCATCATCTGTCCTTGATAGTAGGCAGACTCCTTGTCCACTGTTAACTCAGTAGTACCTTCGGCTGCTGTTAGCTTGGTAGCATCCCTTGTCGCTGAACCTTGCTAGTAGGTAGGCTCCTTGTAGATGTCTTGCAATTGTCAAGCTTCATCACCCCTTTCCCATGGTTAAGTCCAAAGACCCAAAGGTTCTATGCCTGCCCTCATCCAGGTCAGCCATAACAGTTGCTTGCACACTGTCTAGGGACAAAGTTCTAGATACAAAAGTGTAATTCAGGCATATTCAAATGAAGTACAGTAAAAAAAGCATGAAAAAGACAAAAACCCAATCAAACCCGGAGTGCAGGAATGTATTCTGAGGCATGGGAGCACCAGGTCCAGTGTGTGGGAACTTGGGTCTGGAACACTAGGTTGAAAACTGACCTTCAGACTTTGACTTGCTTGACTAGAGTTGGAACAAATGGGAGCAGAATGGTCTCAGGATTGATAGGAGCGCAAGATAGGGGCTATTGAACCGTGGGAGAACTTGGAAAATCACTGTAGGGAACTCCAGTTTCCTACACTGTGCCATTGTTGTCACCATGCAGTCAGGGTATCCTGTTGTGGTCATTGTTGTCATGCCTGTTGCCATTTTGTGGTTGCCATCTGGTTACCATTTCTGCCATTGTTGCAACCATTCCATCATTGATACTGTCACATTGTGGCTGTGTGTTACATTGCTGTCATGGCATCACTGCCATGTGGCTGTTGCTGGTACTGTTGTGGTGCAAGTGCCATGGCCATAGTGGTCCCCTCATTGTTGTAGTTCCCATTGCCATTCTGGCCATATTTATGTGCCATTGGTGCATAAACATGGTGGCAAGGGGCATGGCGTGTGTGAGTCATGTGAAGGGCAGTCAGTAAGGGGCATTATATATGCATGAGGGGCTAGATGTGCATGCAAGGGGAAAGGGGTAACTGAGAGATGTGCACATGAGGGATGAGGAATGTGGCATGCAGATGAGGGGTGAGAGGTGAGATGCATGGCATGCATGTGAGGGGTAAGGCATAGGGAGTGAGGCACAAGGCTGCAGAGTCTGTGCAATCTGGGGCACCATTGTCACACTGTGGCTGCAGTGGCTGTCCTGTCAGATGTTCACCGTCATACTGACATGCCCATCATGTTGGTGGCTGCCCTGGTCATCACATCATCATTGTCATGCTGTGGCTGCTGTTATGATCACCCTAATATGCTGTTGTCCTGACATGGTGTGGAGGTCATCAATATATTGTCATTGAGTCAGCTGTCATCACACACTGTGGTTGCCATCACAATCCCTGTGTCATGTCATGGTCATGGTCATTCCACTGTGGTCACTGTTGTTCCTGACATGTCAGTGCTGCCACCATTGTCATTGGTGTTGTGGTTGTCCCATTGTGGCCACCATTATTGCTGTGACCTACTTGATACACCATTATCATTGTGGTCATGTCATGGCAGTGGTGGCATTAGTGCCATCATTGGTGTTGCTGCTGCTGTGGTTACCTGTGACCATGTTGCATTGTGGTGCAGGCACATATTGCCATGGCTGCATTACCATTGGCAGGTGATGGTTTGGCTGACATGGCCAAGACACCATTATCTTGTCATCACTGTGACCATAGCAGGGGTAATGGCAAGGGAGGTAAGGGCCACACAAGGAGGAAGTGATGGGAGAGAATGCAAGGGTGGAGATGTGGGTGGGTGGATAAAGCTGAGGGGCTGCACAATGTGGGTGGTGATAAGGTGACATGGCAAGCATGTCAGGGGGGAACTGCATGGGGAGATGTGGGTGGGTGATGAGATGAGGGCAACAGCAGAGTAAGATGGCAGCAAGGAGCTGTGTGAGGGAAAAATGTGGGCAGCAAGAGGGTGGCACATGGCAGGGCATGCAAAGGCTGTGCAGGAAGATGCAGGCAGTAAGATGAGCATGATGACAGAGTGAGGCAGCAGGGAGAAACTGTGTGAGGGAGTTCAAGTTGGGGATGTGATGAGTGGTGTAGAGAATGGTAGTTCCCTGTTCTTGTATGTATCTATCATATCCTGTGCCACCACTAGTCTGATCCATTCTCATCCATCATTCATTGGTAAGTTGAACCTTCATTTTACTACACCAGACACTTTTGTTTGTACATCCAGTCAATCTAGTGTAAAACTCCTAGGAACTCTGAAGTGGAACTCCTAAGCTAATGAAAAGGGTGCAAGTGTAGTTCTTGACCCAGGGAATTGTGAAGAGAGAAAGAAAAAGGGTGAGGGCGAATATAAATGGCCACTGATGTCCTGAGAGAGCTGAAAAATAAGAATCTGACTCCTCTTCATTTGATAGAGCTAAGAAATCAACTATGGAGTTGACAGGACTTGACTGGAGTTGCAGGACTTGACAGGACTTGAAGGTAAATGAAGGAAACTGGGCTTGGAGACTTAGAACTGATGGTAGATGGTGGTAATTTGCTTGTAGAACCAAGTTCTATGTACAAACATTTGAGTCTGAATATTCCCAAGACTGTGAATCAAAAGGAAACATGAAGGAATGAATGTAGACACTAAAAAAAGTAGTATCCCAATAAGGAAATACAACTCTGACTCAAGAAGATGGCCTGTGACTATTGAGTCTTGGAGGAGTGGCAGAGGACTTCAGAGTAACTCAGAGGACATACAAATACTTGAAGGATGCAGGAATGTCACTGTAGGGAGCTTCAGGCTCCTACATTAGTTTGCAATCTGGTCATGCTCTTTACATGTATTTAGAGTCTTGAGTATGCCCAGACTATAAAAGTTGTATTTCTCACACATGAATAGTATTGATCTTGAGTTCAGTTCATCATCATCATTATTAATCTGGCCATGTCTGTGATCTTCTTTATTCTTCTCTCCTCATCTGTGAAGAATCAAGTCCTGTGCTCATCAGCCATGTCTGAAGCATTAGGAGCTCTTTCAGAAAATCCTTCTTTTACCTTCTGTAAGCCCTGCAGTTGCCTTCCCTTGTTTCTCTACCTGAAATACCCCTGGAATGAAGCAATTGTTCTTTCATTTTCTTTCTTTATGTTACTGACCTGCTAGTTTTCTATTTGGAGATCTATAGCAGTCTAGGTCAGTCAACCTCTCTTCAGTGGGTGGCTGTGTGACCAACATTACTGCTCTGATATTGTGTGACATAGAGTGAAAAAAAAAAAAACTTAAGTCCCAAGCATTAGGAACTTAAGTGTAAACTTACCTACACTTTCTAAGGCAGGGCTGGTCATCAAGTTGTCTGAGATCATGGCCACAGGCTCTGCACAGAGTGATGTCATCTGTGTACTCTGTGCAGGTCCTCGTAGAACATAAAATTCTGGGGAATCTGTAAGTCAAAAAGGCTGGTTTGCTAATGAAGCCTATAGGATGACTGACAGGCTTTATGAATTTTGATGAAGAGATATCACTCACCTCTTCATGGTTTCCCTGATAATAAACACTGGTCCCTGTTCTACACTGCCATCTTTGAAGGTGAGGTTATAATCTTCAGTTGTAGCTTTCACAGAGTGGAACCAGAATCCATTGGTGAGGGGGGTAATCTTTCACCAAGTCAAGGATATTCACACACTGGTTCTGGAAATTCCAGAACTTTAATTAGTCAACAAGAAGATCCAGAAATTCCTTCTGAAATTCTGCACACATCCAGTGGTTCAAATTCTTTAAGATCTCAAAATTCCAGTTCCAATCCATCACATCCATCACATCATTCTTCTACAACCTTCATATCCATTCTTTTTCAGGCCATACAAAACATCTTAGAAGAGTAAGCTCAGACCTTACATTAACAAACAGAGTCACTGGAACTGTTGCCTCAAGATTCTCCAAGACTTGAGTCACCCTCTTTGCAATAATCATTCATCCCTGCTATCCCTGCTCTGACACTTGCTTCTGAAGAAGACTTATTTGGTGGTCCTGATTATACAAGAAGTTTTTGAAATTTCCTTACTTTGGAAGGTTTCTCAGAAGAGCTAAAGATAAGGCTTATCAACTGGGATCTGGCTGCCTGAAGAGATACTTCTATCAACACTTGCAGATTGATTCCAATTCTGAGAAAAGCTACCCACTCATTGGACTTGATATTTCCTGGATTTTTGCTTTTTGCCCCTTGTACCTGGTGTAATATCCTTTTGAAAAGAGGACAAGTTCACTGCTGTGATTTTAATGAAAAGATTCTGGTTGTCAGAAGATTTACAGAAGATCCTCTTAATCTTCACATCACTGGACCATTTTATCAGGTGGTCAAGACCAGTGACATCACAGAGGTATGTACATCCAGAAGTGCCAAAAAAGTTGCCTTGCATCTGATGCAATTGCTACTTTCTGAGAGGCAAAGCTCACATTTGCACTGGAAATGGTAATCAAATTGTTTAAAGAGGGGGTCCTCAGGATCCTTTATTAGCCCACCAAGGATTCCCCTTCATCCTCATTCCAGAACACTTCTTCTCACACCTTGATCAACAGTATCTCATACCTGGTTGATATGCTGAACTTCCTCTCCTATATTTGTTATCTTCCCATCCTCTCCTGCTCCCACCATCTTTGCCCAGACATTCTGAAATTTCACATGTAAGCAATGCCAGTCCTTTCATGCCTTTGTTTCATGGATGATGGGGTTCCTATAGATCTCAATCTGCACCCATTTTTGAGCCTTTTAGATAAAAAGATGACAGACCACAATGAGTTCTAACATCTGATGTATTTGAGGCAATGGCAGGTAGCAGAGGTTGAAGAAGAAAACATCTTGAAAATGGAAGAAAAATGGATCCAGCCAGATTTGAATTAACTGCACTTCTTTCAATAGTATTATGGGATCAATCTGCTGAAACAAGTCAAATACCAAGTTCCTCTGATCCTGGTTGAGCTTCCTCTTTATCTCCACCTGTATGACATCAATTTTGAAGTTTGTCATAGAGGAGACTATTTAATGGTCTGTCATATCCCATCCCAACTCTGATTTCCATACCTCTGAACACCCCTCCAATACCCCCTATGTTACCTCCAACTTTGACACCCTCATCTCTGATCTCCTCTGAAGGACTCCACCCTACCTCTCATCAGACCTCCAATACTGGAACCCCTTCCTCTGTCAGGCCTATTATGATTGGTCTGGATCTCATATCCTTTTATGCTCATTCCATTTCCTAGCCCTATGAACCATCCTATTTTACTTCTACATTATATTCAATGTTTCCTCATTCTATATACATTGCTGTAGGACCCTAAAGCTCCCTATAGTGACATTTCTACTTCCTCTGAGTATTCATCCATCCTCTGAGCTCCTCCAAATTCCTCCATTGCTTCTCCAAGACTCAACAGTCATGGGCTATCTTCTCAAGTCAGAACTCTGACCTCCGGAGGACCGGACCTTTTTTCCCACGCTCCGGACGAGTCATCCGTGAGTCGGAGTCATATTTCCTTATCGGAATATTCCTTTATTTGATATCTACATTTGTTTCTTTATGTTTTCTTTCTATTTACAGTCTTGGGAATGCCCAGACTTAAAATTTTGTACATAGAACTTAGTTCTAGAAGTCAATCACCACCATCCAGCATCCATTCTAAGTCTCCAAGCTTGATTTCCTTCATTTCCCTTCAACTCCAGTCAAGTCCTGCAATTCCTGTCAACTTCTGACAACTCCATAGTTGATTTCTTAGCTCTACCAAACAGGGAGGAGTCAGACTCTTATTTTCCAGCTCTCTCAGAACATCAGTGAGCCATTTATATTTGCCCTCACCCATTTTCTTTCTCTCTTTGCAATCCCCTGGGTTGAGAACTACACTCACACCCTTTTATTAGCTTAGAAGTTCCACTTCAGAGTTCCTAGGAGTTTTACATCACCCCTTGGCACCCTATGATCTCTGACCACCTTTGTATCTTTACATATGGTTTTCCTC
>JBBPTO010002252.1:0-11451 GCA_038094155.1 Pulveroboletus cf. aberrans
CATTCCAGGGGAATTGCAGGTAGAGAATCAAGGGAATGCAACTGCAGGGCTTACAGGACTCCTTGGTAGTCGATCTAGAAGAGCTCCTAATGCTTCAGACATGGCTGATGAGCACAGGACTTGATTCATCTAGGATCAAGAGAGAAAGATAAGAGAAAAGAGATCCAGATATGACTGGATTGATGAGGGCAGAAGACTCCCACTCCGAGTGAGTGATAGATGATTTATTGAATGTCCAGCACTGTGTGCAAAACACAACTTTTATAGTCTGGGCACACCCGAGACTTTAAATAAGCATAAAGAAGGGAAAAGAGACATGAATCCGGTGACTGGATCACAATACAGAGTGTCTGGTACATAGCATCCGGTACACTATACATATAGTAGAAATCCATCCGGTAGATGGACCGGATTGAAAAGAAATGGATACAAGAAAACGGGTACATATGAGTAGGGCAGACCGGAATCGGATGGACACGGATAGACACAGATGCTTGATGACTCAACAACAACCTAGTGAAAGTCAAATAGAGGTAGAATGACTGGATATGGACCTAAGGAGTGACGGCTCCTTACATCGGTCCTCATCCTCGACTGGGTACTTTCGATCTGGTGAACTCTCACTACCGGCTACACACTGGATCACTACCAGATATACACCAGATCCCTTTCAAACTCGCAGGGAATGCCTGATCCTGTCCCCTTCTCGCCTTATAACCTTTAGAAATCCCTTAGGGACAAGTACCACTCATACCCTTCTTTACTTATTGTCTACCTCAGACTAGTCCAGTGGTTGGCATCACACCCACTTTATCTGTCTTTCAACTGGAGCCCACCATGAGGGATTCCAGGTTGTTGAGAAGGACACTCAGGCCTACTCCCCATCATTTACAACTTGTGGGTATCCTTTCTGATTTTTGTCATCTTGATCTATCTTCTGATTTGAATTTCCTGATTCTGGTAATGCTGGATGGGGCTCGTCATTGATGACTCAGCACACCTGCATTGTCTCCTTTTGTTCCCGGAGCATTTATTCATTCTACTCTGGCTCGTAATGCCACTTTCTTCCCTAACCACTCATTGATTTTTGCTCTGCTTTCACCCTTGACCTCAGTCTCAGCATTAACTTCATCTCATTCATCTCGCCCTTCCTCCCCATCCTTGTCTCTTGATTTTTATTTGACCCTACTCATTATCCCTCCAAAGCTGGAAGCTCATCTGGTTCCTTATCTGAGCCTTCCTCATTCAGCTCATCACCTAGTCTTCCATATATCTCTCTCCATCATAATGACTTTTCTCATCTTCCAATACCACAGTCAGTTGTTAACTGCCCATAGAACTTCATCTGTCCACTGAATCTGATACCAATGGCTGGTCAAGCTCAACCCTTTCATATGCCTCTCTGAGGTACTCCAAATGCACCCAAGTTTGATGGCAAGATGCCATCTCAACTCCTCCAGTATCTAGAGGATATCAAACAGATTGGTGATCAGGCAGCTCTTGATGACAGTGGTAAAAGAAAGGCTGCAATCCGGTATGCAGATCTAGATGAAGCTGAGATTTGAGAAACTGTCCCAGAGACTACTGCCAACCCAGCAGATTGGGTCACATTTGTAACAGCCATCAAAAAGTTATATCCCAGATGCAAGGGTATCAACTGCTTTTGCCATGCTGACATTCAGTACTTAGTGGAGGATTACCAAAAGAAGCAGATGCATAACCAGGATGACCTGGGAGAGTATACTAGGAAGTTTCAGGTTGCAGTGGCATTGATTGCTAACAAAAAGCTCTCAGAAGTGGAGCAAAACATGATCTTCCTCACAGAATTCCCAAGGCTGCTACAGAATCATATCCAGACCCAGTTGACTATAGTCAAACTGGATCACCATCTGAAGAATCCTTATCCAATGGAAGACATGATTGCACCAGCCAAATTCTTGCCGTCTGGATCTGCACTTTGTTCTACCCTGAACACATCCGATATTCTTCCCCATTCCCAATTACCACGTCAGCCTCACTATACTTTTCCCCCATTCTTTCCTCAAACTTATAACCCACCTCTGGCTATGAAAGTGAAGTTGAATGCAGCTATGTGCACTATGCTGCTGTGCAAATTCTGTGCTGAGCCTGGGCATTTTACCTGGACCTGCACTATTTGTTTGGAGTATCTTCAGACTGGGAAAATGATCTGAGGTCCAGATGGCAGGCTCTATCTGCCAGATGGGTCAGTGATTCCATGAGTACCGGGCGGATGATGTCTCAAGGACACAGTAGACCATGTGATGAAAACTTTTCAGTCTACCCAGGCTTCATCGTCTGGAGCAGCTAGCACTCACATCACTACCAGTATCCTGTCTGCTACTTACCCAGATACCCCTGCCATCTTAGATATTGATTCATCCACCTACATCCTGGCAGAGAATCCAGAGCAAGGATCTGCTCCTGTTTCAGCAGATACGGATTTTCAACCCTATCTAGTGCAGGATTGGGCTTCATTCCAAACTGATAAAGCATCTAAGGATAAGAGAAAGAGAGTTCACTTCAAAGGTGTTCAGGTCCCACCACACAAGCGACCTGACCCTCATGCAGCTACAGTATCTGAGGAGCTCCTTTCTCCCAAACTTCGGCAGTCGTCATCATCATCCACTCCATCTACATTGACCAGTCCATCAAAACAGCCGGATTGTCCTCCTACTCCTCATATTATGCATCCAGCTCCTCAGGTGTCCAGTGTTGGTACCAGATCTATCAATCTGTTCCCCTATCAAAACCAGACATTCCCTAACACTCAGTATAAGTATTCTTTTCCTTTAGAGGATGATGCTGCACCTCATCAAGTCCTGGAACAGGTGCTAGACTCGAGCATTCCTATTCCAGCAAAGGAGCTGTTCACTGTCTCACCTGAGTTTTGGAAGCAGTTCTGAGATTTTACAATGGTGAAGCATACTACCAACCTGTCTATTAACATTGCACAGGTACACAAGCTATCCAGAAAGGATCCGGCAGTGGTCAGTTGTGAATACAGGGACCAGATCCCCTGCAATAATGACGGTCTCATTGTTGCGCATCATAACCTTCCACTATGAGCCATCAAGGCTAAAGTAGGAGAGTCAGGATGCATGCTTCTTGGCATCCTTGATTCAGGATCCAAGATTGTCATAATGTCAAAGAGAATTTGGAAAGAACTCAGGTTGCCCATCCAGTTGGACCATCTTATGAAGATGTCATCCATGAATACCAATGTGGACTCTACCATTGGTGTTCTCAAAAACCACTCCTTGGATTTTGGTGCTGGTGGTGTCATGGTACAGGTTCAGATCTTGGCGAAAGCCAATTTCAACCTGTTACTTGGGCATCCTTTCCATTGTTTGATGAGTGCTAACACAGAGGATTTCCCTGATGGCTTGCAGACTATAACACTTCACAATCCAAACAGCAGGAAGCAGTATATGCTGCCAACCCAGTCATGGGCTGAAGGTTGCCTGCACTGTCGAGAGTGGTTGCAATGTAACAGCCATCAATCTGTTTTGGAGATGGGTTTTTAGATATCAATGATCTGCCTCATGTTTGGGGAGAGTCCATTCATTTATCCATTCTGCTTGTTTTCGCTTGTCACTTCATGCATCTTCCCCTGCTTTCTGTTGGGCCAATTCCTCCTATGTTGGATTACTCCTTCCTATCTGCTACACAATTTGCTGTCAACTCAGACATTGTTTCTGCATTGTCTTCCATTTACTTCTATGATACAATTTCTCATTCTTTGGCATACAAACCAGTTGCGAAAAAGATCCAGTCAGTCATAGCACCAACAGATAAGGAGTTTCAGATCAGCTGGACCCTTCTGGATGATCCGCTTGCCAGTCTTAAACTGTTACCTACCATTCTCCTGATTTCTCTCCTGGATGTCTTTTTACTCAGGAACAGGCTGACAAACTAGATCTTGACCCAGTGACCTGGCTTTGGCCTGATGAGGTCAAACTCATTCATTGGTTGGTTCAGGACCATGAAACCACTTTTGCTTGAATACCAACTGAGCACAGTCACTTGGATGAGCAATATTTTCCTGCTGTCAAGATTCCTACTGTACCCCACACTCCATGGGTGTTATGAAATATTCCTGTTTCTCCTGGTATGTGGACTGACACTATCCAGATAATCAAGGACCAGATCATGTCCAGCATATACAAGCCATTTACTGCTGCATACCAGTCCCACTGGTTTTGCGTCCTAAAACAGGACAAGAAGTCACTTCATCTCATTCATGACCTCCAGCCTCTGAATGGCATTATGATCTGGGACTCTTTCACTCCCTGTTTGTCAAACACTTCACAGAGTCCTTCACTGGATTTGCAGTGTATGAGATGATGGATCTGTTCACCAGATATGATCAGTGTCCACTTCATCCAGATTCATGGGACCTTACTGTCAGAATCTGTGTGCTATGGAGGGGTAGAGATATCCAGACTCAGTTGCACAGTGGTAGTGGAACAACTGTTGTATTCACCTATGAAGGGGTAGAGATACCCAGACTACAGACATAAGTAAAAAGGAAAGCTAGATGTGGCTAAAAAGACTAACCTCAGTTGCACAGTGGTAGTGGAATAACTGAGGGAATGATTATGAAAGTGAACACATTAAATAGTGACGGAGATCAGAGCACATGAACTCCGATGTAACCCCGATGTAATGTCCGGAATAGGAAATGAGAGGTCTGAAAGGGAAAGAGGATGTTACTGAGTATTGAGCCAACTCTGAATAACTCTGGAGTCAGGAGTTGTACTTGGTAGGTGAAAGCTTTGGAGTTGAGTGGAACAGGTCCAGAGTAAGTCGGAGGACCTTGGAGGAGTTGTATATTTTGACACTTACGACTTTCAATGGTCCTATGTGTTCCCATTGTCTTACCACTGTTCTGATGGGTTACACTAATGCCATACAGATATACCAGGCAGATATGGCCTTTATCCTGCAGGATGAGATTCCTCATTTTACTTATCCTTTTATTAATGACCTGCTGGTCAAATCTGTCACCACCCAGTACCAGAAATTGGACAGATCATACAAGACAATCTCTGACAATCCCAGGATCCACCACTTCATCTGGGAGTATCTTCAAGTTGTTCACCACATACTTCAGCAGTTATAAAATGTTGGTGCTACCATATCCACTAAAAAGTTTGTTCTAGCAGCACCAGATGCTATGATCATCAGGCACAAGTGTATGCTGGATGGGCACATTCCCCACAAAGACAAGGTCCAAAAGATCCATGATTGGGCAGAATGCCAGACCTTAACACTGGTCCACAGATTCTTAGGTGTGTGCAGTGTACTCCACATTTTCATTGTGATTTCACTTCTATTGCATGTCTGTTGGTCAACTTGACCCGGAAAAACATTCCATTCAATTGGGGTGAGCCTCAGAAGATTGCAATGTAGTGTCTCAAGAACACAATCTGCACCTCTCCTGCCTTGCACTGCTTGAACTATGAATTCAGCCATGAGGTAATCTTGGCTATTGATACTTCATTGATCACAGTTGGGTACTTCCTATCCCAGGAAGGAGAGGATGGCAAAAGGTATCTGAACTGGTTCAGTTCAATCAGTCTAACGGATGTCGGGAGCCAGTATTCACAGGCCAAGCTCAAGCTTTACAGGCTCTTCTGTGCACTTCACACTGTATGGATCTTCATTTTTGGTGTTGCCAACCTGATGGTTGAGATGGACGCAAAGTATGTCAAGGATATGATTAACAATCCTGACTTGCAACCCAATGCAATCATCAACTGGTGGATCATGGGTATTCTTCTCTTTACATTCCATCTCATCCATGTTCCTGCATTGCAGCACACTGCCACAGACAGACTCTCATGACGTTCTCCATCCGAGGATGATCTGCCTGAGAATGACAACTATGAGAACTGGCTTGACTGAACTTATTCATTTTCTGTTGTCCTTCTTAACAACCGGTCACCTTCACCTGGTTCCACCCCTCACCATTCTAGACATCCAGTGTTGACCTGCCATCCACTGGATCATTGTTCTGTGTTAGTGCTCATTCTGGATAATTCACCAGATGATCCAGGGATCCCTTGTTTGCCCAAGGCTCTTGCCAAAGAGGCTCGCATTACCCTTATCCAGGAGTTCCTCATCACTCACATCCATCCCCCAGACCTATCCAACTCCAACTATACTTCCTTCATCAACTCGGCAACTTGCTTTTTTCTTCTCAACAGCTCTCTGTACCATCACGAGCCACATGGCCACCATCAACTAGTCGTTCCATCAAAGCGCTGCTATGGACTGATCTGAGAGGCTCACAATAGCCTTGGGCACAAAGGTGTCTTCATGGTCCAGACCCGGTTGCTTCTACAGTTCTGGTGGCCTATGTTGATAGACGATGTCAAGTGGTACATGAAGACTTGTCACAAGTGCCAGATTCAACAAACACAGAAGTTGCATATCCCTCCAACCATCCCCACTATTGGCAGTCTATTCTACAAGGTCACATTGACACTATGTTGATGCCATGTTCTGGCAGATACCAATACATTGTTCAGGCCCAGTGTGCACTCACTGCATACCTGGAATGGCAGATGCTGCATTTTGAGAATGCATCCAGCATCGCTTCTTTCATTTTTGAAAGCATCCTGTGCCAGTGGGGCACTATATCCAAGTTAGTTACTGACAATGGATCCCCTTTCATTCAGGTGCTCGATATTCTTGCCAGCTGGTATGGCATCTGCCATATCCGGATCTCTTCCTACAACTCTCTGGTGAATGGCATGGTTGAACAGCATCACTATGATGTTCAGGAGGCCATTGTCAAAAGTACTCTGGGAGGGGAGGTTCACTGGCCTTCAACCACTCACTCCATTTTCTGAGCAGAGTGCATCACAATTCTTAAATCCACTGGCCTCTCACCATACTTTATGGCACATGGTGTTGAGCAGCTCCTTCATTTTGATCTATCCAAAGCTACATTTCTTGTGCCGGCTCCAGCTTCTAATCTCATTTCTAGAATCACCCTGATTGCATGGCAAGCTTCACAGCTCCAAAAGCATCAGGAAGATATCAACACAATGTGGACGTGAGTCTTGCAGTCCCGGTTCATGTCCTTGAAGCAATTTGAGGCACAATTCAAGAACTGGATCCATGGCAACAAATACCATCCTGGCAATCTCATTCTGGTCTGGAACTCCTGGATCGAAAAAGAGTTAAACCAGAAGATAAAGCTGTGGTATCTCAGACCAATGGTGGTACTTCATAGGACCACCAGTGGATTGTATTTACTGGCAGAGTTGGATGGCGCCATCTCTAAGTTGAGGTATGCAGCTTTTCACTTGCTGCCTTACTTTCCAAGAATAAAGATCTCCATTCCAGTTACAGATCTGACCAGATTGGATGATAACAAGTTAGATGAATATGAAGCTGAGGAAGATGGGGAGTACGAAGTTGAGGAAGATGGAGAAGTGGTCCACAAAGACTAGCTTCTCCCAAAAAACAAAAATAAGACAAAATATGATACCCATTTCTCTATCTCTGTTCCATCCCAGGTTTCATCCAGTGCCCTCTGTTCCATCCCAGTTCTTCATCTGGTGCTCTCCCTCTCATCCCAGTTCTTCATCCAGTTCTCTCTTGGATGCATCTCACTCTCTCTTATGATACTAAATAAACAAAAAGCCAACAGAAAAACAGAAAACATTAAAACAACAAAAACAATACACTCCTATAATAGATTCTCACCCTCTCCTTCTTATGCAAAGTCCCCCTCATCTCTTGAACTCTACTTACTTATGTTTCTCTTCCTTTTCATTGTCTTCTTCTACTGATCCAGTGTCCATCTGGTACCAGATACTAGGCATCTGGTTTGATCCAGGAAGGTATAGATGTGAAAGCTGATCAATGAAAACAAGTCGAGCAAATGCTCACAACCTGGTGTTGTCACTCCTGTCTCGGACCTCTTTCTTTTCCTTTACTTACCTTACTGTTTTTTTCACTTAAGGACCAGTCAGATCACACTAACAGACACAGACACAGACACATGCATTGGACTTGTATATGACACAGGATGAAGACGGAGAAGAAAACTATCTATCAGGACCCAACCTATCTATGTCCTGTTGGATTCACCCTAGATCCTTCTGCCAGCTGCCTATCTTGGCTGCCATCTCTGCCACTACTGCCTCCACCTCCTTCATCTGAGCCTGCATGCCGAGAAGCTGCACCTCCAGGTGCTTAGCCTCATAGGTGAGGCATTCCTTCATGCTGGCATGGCCTGGCTTGGTTGTGAGCTGCTTCCCGGCTGCCAGTAAAGGGGGGGCTGGTGTAAAACTCCTAGGAACTCTGAAGTGGAACTCCTAAGCTAATGAAAAGGGTGTGAGTGTAGTTCTCAACCCAGGGGATTGCAAAGAGAGAAAGAAAGTGGGTGAGGGCGAATATAGATGGCTCACTGATGTCCTAAGAAAGCTGGAAAATAAGAGTCTGATTCCTCCCCATTCGGTAGGGCTAAGGAATCAACTATGGAGTTGTCAGGAGTTGACAGAAGATGCATGACTTGACTGGAGTGGAAGGGAAATGAAGGAAATCGAACTCAGAGACTTAGAACTGATGCTGGATGGTGGTAATTAGCTTCTAGAACTAAGTTCTATGTACAAAGTTTTAAGTCTGGGTATTCCCAAGACTGTGAATCAAAAGGAAACATCAAGGAATGAATGTAGACACTAAATAAAATAATATCCAAATGAGAAAATACAACTCTGACTCACAGATGACTCGTCCGGAGCGTGGGAACAAATGTCCGGTCCTCCGGAGGTCAGAGTTCCGACTCGAGAAGACAGCTTGTGACTGTTGAGTCTTGGAGGAATGGCAGAGGACTTCAGAGGAGCTCAGAGAATGTATGAATACTTGAAGGAAGTGGGAATGTCACTGTAGGGAGCTTGAGTCTCCTACACCAGCTCCTCCTCTTAGTCATTGTCATTGTCATTGTCATCATTGTTGTTGTCATCATCACCATTGCCCATGACCAGGATGGGATCTGGGCACATCTTCTGTTACTTGGGGTGTGCTACTGGATGGGTTAGTTTGCAATCAGACTTGAGGGATTTGCACTTACCAGTTGTGGGTGCCTTCCCCTTCCCCTTTGGCACCTCCTTCTTCTTCTTTGGCCTCTGGCCCTGTGACTTTTCACACTTGGCCTTCTGCTTCTTGCACACATTGCACGTGTGCCCTTCCTGTCTGGCACAGACAGGCTTCATCCTCATGCACATGATGCACAGCATTGCATGCTGGATCTCCTGCAGCTCATCCACTTTCTTCAATAGCTCTGCCTTGCCCTTGTTGTTCTCATCCTTGTCATCAGCCCTGGGCAACCACTTCCACTATGGATGGGTTAGTTCATTTTCCATCTCGACAGGTCTGCTACTCACCTTCAGTTGTGGCACCTCCTCCATGACTGCTGGGGCTTTCAACATGGCTGCCACTTCTGCCGTCTTCTTCTCCTTCACAGCCACTGCTTCTACTGCTGCCTCTGCTACCACCACCTGTTCCCCTGCCTTCTTTGCCACAGTCACCCATTCTGCTTCCACCTGCTCTCGCTCTGCTGTGGCCTCCACCTTCCACTGCTTGATGAGTGGGTCAGCCTCTTGCATGGCTGTGACCACATGTGGTTCAATGTAGGGCTCAGCCCCAGCTTCTTTTGCCTTGCACAGGCAGTCTTGGAGATGGAGCTGTGGGAGAGGTCAGCAAAATGAATGAAACATAGAAGTGCAAGCTACTCACCAGAGTGGTCTCCCATTCCATCACCCACATTCCTTGCTCTTTCCACAAGGACTCATTGTTGTCTGGCAACATCTTGAACATGTCACACACCCACTTGTGGGCAGAACTGAGTGCCTTGACAGCAGCAGTGCATGTGCTATCCTCTTCAGGGACATGGCTGAGAGCAAGAATGTCATCAAGAGATGGTGCTATGGACATGGTGGTGGGAGTGGATGAAGAGGAGAGTGTTGTGGTAAGTCACATCTGAGCCTGACATGACTTGTCTATTGTTCAGACTCTGCTTCCTGTTACAATCGACCCCTTTTTCTTTATTGCTCACATACACATGGGTGTTAGTTCCAATCTGGACGTTTCTTTCTTTTTGTCGCTGACTATGATACCCTGACTCACTGTCTGATTTCCATCACATTCTATGTGATTCCATTTCCTTTGTCAGCGACTCTTTCCTAGTCTATATAAACTCATCTCTCTGTACTCGTATCACAAGCTAGACCTCCCTGTCGTGTACCTCAATACACTAGGTCTTTGCCTCATCCTAGTCCCTCATCGGGAACCCCTTGCTCTCAGAGACTTCATAGTGCTCTTGAGGCTACGTTGTTCTAGAAAGAACCTCTTGTTTGCCCAGAGACGATCGATCTCTGAGGCAGTACTCTCTCTGTCGATCGAACATTGAGACAGAATGAGCAGAAAGTCTTGTTCTCCTAGAACCCCATATCTCGTCCTTGAAGAACGCCCTGCCCCATTCTCCTTTGTCCTCATAGACCTACTTTAAAGGGTCATGCCTATCTCCATCTGAGGTAGTTGTAACAAAAGGTCTAGCTTCCCTGTCGGCTACTACCTAGTAAGCCACCATTCCTCCCAGACCCCCCCTTGATACTCGTTGGTGCTCCTGCCCCAACGAACCTTCTGATTCCGAGTTGGTCCCCCACGACTGAACCCCCTCTGATGAGGACGACTTCCTACCCACTGAGGAGGAAACGCAAGTCGCTCTCAACCTAGCCCACCGCTTCTCCCACTCTGCATCCATTCCTCGGGTGCCAACTCCCCCGTTGCCAACACCCCAGCCGCAGTCTGGAAGAATCTTCTTCCCTAACAACCCTCTCGACCCGCCTGAACCCCGGGAAGTTATCCAAGCATATGAAGCAATGTCTTCTTCTAAGCCCACAGAGCTCAAGCTCAATCCCCTGGCCGCCTTTGATGGTGACACTACCAAATCCCAAGACTGGTTGGACACCGTCACAACCTATCTTCTAGTTAACTCTGACGTCTACCGCACTGATGACAAAAAGGTCGCCTTTGCACTCTCATTTATGACCCACAGGTCAGCACAAGTCTGGGCCAAAACCTTTAGAAGAAAGGTGGTTGCAGAAAATTCTTTTGGAAAGTGAACTGACTTCAAAGAGAAATTCAAGAAGTCCTTCGTTAGAGAAGACGAAGCTACTGATGCTTTGGCCTGGCTGTCTTCTGCCCGCATGAATAAAGATAAGAGAGGACAATGGGCGCTGTCTATTGTAGATTTTAATGCCAAGTTTCAAGCCCACGCTGCCAGACTCTCAGCCACCAATGACGTCCTTATCTCCTTCTACCAGCTAGCCATCACTACACCACTCGCCACCCAGATCCTTGCCATGGAAACTGTCCCTGATAAAATTGATGATTGGTACAAGCGTGCCATCT
>JBBPTO010002253.1:0-11451 GCA_038094155.1 Pulveroboletus cf. aberrans
AGTCTGTGCAGGACTGTGGAATACATGGCATCCTGGGAGCTCTGTACTCGAAAAGGTTGGTTTGCTGATTAGTACTGGCACAGTGCTCCACACCACAGTGACTGCACCACTTTGCTTCCCATCATCCCACTGACAAATGGTCAAAGAAAAAGTCATTGAGGGATGATGTTACCATACTGAAGCTGGGTGCTTCTTTGATGAAGCATGTATATGCTGTCAAAATGTAACACCTCTGATCTCTGGTCTCCTCTGAGGTTGATGCACACCAAGTCCCTCAACTCCACTCCAGAGCATCTTGGAGTTGACTGTTTCACTCAATAAGGTCCTTTTCTTCCTTCAGACCTTATTTATCCTATTCCAGGCATTACATTGGAGTTGCATTGGAGTTCATTGTCAAGATCTATAGTATAGGCAGAGATACCCAGTACTGCTAACTATTAGTACAACTATAGGTAAGTTAATGGTAAGTCTCACCTCAGCCAGATGCCCAAGAGAGCAATCACAACTGAGGTGAGTTCGAGGAGAAAAGGGGATTAAGTAGTAAAACATTATGTGCACGTCTAACTCTGGAGAACTCCAGTCCAGAGTTAAGTGAGTGTAAGTGAGGTGCATTAGGAATAGCTTGAGATAAGAAATGAATAGCTCAAAAGAGAGGAAATAAGTCATATGATGTGAAAAGAAAATGGTACAATGCATCAAGACATTTCCCTGAAATGGATAAATACAACTCCAAAGCAGATGGAGTGGAGGACATATGAAAAGAGGGCAGAGTACCCTCAGAGTTGTACCAGAGTTGTACCGGAGTTACAATTTGACATTCATGTGCTCTGATCTCCATCACTATTTAGTCAGTCCACTTTTGTCATTCCTCCCTCAGTTATTCTGCCACTACTATGCAACACTGAGGTTAGGTTTCTTAGCTACATGTGGCATTCCTTTTACTTATGCCAGTAGTCTGGGTATCTCTACCCCTCCATAGGTAAATACACAGTTGTTCTGCCACCACTGTGCAACACTGAGTTTGGATATCTCTATCCCTCCATAGCACACTTATTCTGACATGCACCATGAGGCAGAATAGAAGGAATGTGTTAAAATGTACCTCCTCTGACCTCCAGCCTCCTCTGAGGCTCATCATCACAACTCTGAGGTTGATGCATGCCAATGCTGCCATCTCTGCTCCAGAGCATCTCAGAGTTGGTGTTTTCACTCAGTAAGGTCCTCCTCTTTTTTCAGATCTTATACTTCCTATTTTGGACATGATATCGGAGTTACATCGGAGTTTATATGCTCAATCTCCATCACTATTTTAGTCCATTTTTCTCGTCTCACTCTCTCAGTTGTCCTGCCACCAGTGTGCACAACTGAGGTGAGTTTTCAGCTACATCTTACTACTCTTGTCACTTATGTCTGTAGTCTGGGCCTCCTTGCCCCTCCATAGATGAATATTAGTTGTCCTGCCACCAGTGTGCACAACTGAGTCTGGGCCTTCTTGCCCCTCCATAGTGCATCTATTCTGACAGAATGGCTCTTCATTTGGGTGTAGTGGGGCATAGGCCAGCACAAACCACATACCAGGCAGCACATACAGTGCTGCATGTGCTGGCCTACTAACTGCATGTGGTACATGACCACTTAAAGCTTGCATGGCATTTGTACTTAATGCATGGGGTCTTTGTAGGTGGGCCACTGATAATAGGGGTAATGATGCACCCTGGAATGGTGGAGTGACTTGAAAGGAATAACCAGATGGTGAGAAGCCCTGGGCATCATCATCAGATGATGACATGGCTGTAGAAATGTCCTGAACTGATTGGAATGTGTGTAATGGATAGATGATAGGTCAAGATCCCTGGGCATTGCTGAATGACAATGTGGAGACCCAGGAATTGTTGTGGAGCAGTCGATGTTATGATCAGCCCCTTTTTTCCTCTTATCACTTACATACACATGGGAACTAGTCCCAATCTGGATGTTCTTTTCTTTTCATCACTGATTATGATATCATGACTCCTCATCCATTTCCATCACATTTCTTGTGATTCCACTTGCTCAGTCAGCAACTTTATCCTTACCTGCCCTGAACTCACTATGTCTCTATATAAACTTCATTGTCTTGTACCTGTATATCCCAAGCCAGACCTCCCCTTCATGTACCTCAATACACTGGGTTTTTGCTCCACCTCTCATTCCTTGTCTTAGTCCTCTGCTGGGAAACTCTTTGCTCTTTGAGACTTCATAGCACTCCTGAGGCTATGCTATTCCAGAGAATCTCTTGCCACCCAGAGATGATAGATCTTTGGGAAGTTCTCTCTTTGACATTCAATCATTGAGACAGGACAAGCAGAAAGCCTTGTTCTCCTTAAACTCTTGTACCTTGTCCTTATAGAGTGGCTTGCCCCACTCTCCCTCATACTTAGTACCCTAGACCCTCTTTAGGAACCACACCTATCCTCTACCTGAGGTAGTTGTAACAGTCAAAGCAGTTGTGATAGATCAAACATAGATTGAAATTCCTGCAGATCACTGAATGATAATAATGGAACCTCAGAAGCATCAGGGAGTGGTTGAAGCAGTGGTGACAGATAGATGGATGGGCAGATCTGAGCATCAACTTGGGGGTGATAGAAGGTAGACAATTTCCCCTTGGAAATAGTGAATGATTTGTAAGATGATCCATGGATCACAACAACTTCTTGCTGCAGCACATGACCATTGAGGAGATCATTGACCAGATCTGGGTCAACTGGCTGCTCAATGATATGCCTGACTTGGCTCACATTGGGCTGCAAGCATGGATTAAGTTCTCTTGTTGGTTGGACCATATTCTGCAAAAATTAGAAGGTTGTATGAGAAGTGAAACTGTCAGGCTTACATGAGGATTCACCAACAGCTGATGATGCATTTCATATTTGGCCATTCCAGGCAAGGGTGGGAAAGCTAAGATGAGGTTCTGCTTAGAGATTCTTACCTATTTAGGTATATGTGCAGCATTGAGCCCATCACTCTGGTCTGTGAAGAAAATCATTCACATACATAGCTATACATATACAAATCAGTAACATGATATTTATGTGCTGTGTGATAATTGAGTTAAATAAAGCTCAGTACACCAGCACAAAATGATCACATATGGGGTCACATCAATGACACCTCATGAATGCCTCATTTGCTGTTATCCATATCATGCTCAAGGTTTAGGTCATTTATAGAAACCACCACTTCTTCATCATCAAGAGGCTTGGCATTGAGTGAATCAATGTCAACACCACATTCCTTTGCATGTCACACCATCATCAAAAGCTCCACTGCATCTCAATCTGCTTTGTCAGCCATGGGTTAAAGTTGATCACCATAAAACAGCATGTCCTCCTTGAGTTCTGAAAGCCCTTGATCAATGTATACCTTCTTGCACCATTGATATTCTGAGTCACTTTGAGAATGGGCTGTTGCCAGGAAGTGCTGAATTTCTTGAAGTGCATGAACCCTTCATTTTGTTCTCTCAAGGTCCCATGTTGTCAGGAGGAGTTGATGATGACTTTTTTCTGCCATTGCATACTTCTCAAATATAGCAGATCACAGAATGTGGTCAGTTAAGCCATGGAGACCATAAATGAAATACTGTGTAGCCTAGTGGGGTTGAGTTGACATTATATAACATAATGGAAAGCATGCACAATTTTATCTCAGAAGGATCCAGCTTCTTTCCTGATGGACTGCTTGTACAAGAGCCCTGACTTTGAACTAAGATTTCATGAGGCTGTTTGAGTGCTGGGGAGAGTGAAGGATACTTGAAATAAGGGAAAAAATGGCTGTGGTTCATTTGTTCCTTAGCTGGAGATCCAAAATCAATAGGGTTGCTGTGGCTCCCAATGCATGTCAAGGAGCTTGTGGGACTGGGCAGTAGAGACTGTGAAATAAAGCAGAATGATGTGACCAATGACTGGGCCATGTTAATAACAGTGATGATGAGTGGGTCGGAGTTGCAAAGGTAATCATTCTTAGTACATTAATACCCAGTGAGCTCAATGCAGGGATTTGATAATTTGAAGTTCAATGGACTCAATGGACTCAACAGACTCAGCACATTCAATGAAATCTGTGATGAAGCCCTAGACCATGATGTACAAGCTCTGGAGTTCACCAACTCTGAAGAGTAAGTACCATTATGATTTCATATTCACTGCTGGCTGCTACTTGGCTCTTATAGATTTGTTTGCCCCCTCTGTTCAATTCTCTTGGCTTTGATTGACTCTGTCTGGTTTCACCTTGAGAGCAAGCACACATGCAATGAAGGACAGCTTTCCACAGCTTCTGGATTATCTGATCAACAAACCAAGCCTCATATAGGTCATTATCATCCAAATTCTGCATACATTTTCAGCAAAGCACAGAATACTCTAGAGCACCTGGCTGTGAAAACAGCCAAGCTTGATTAAAACATTGCATGAGCACACAAAGAAAACATTTATTATCCATTTCTAGACTGAGGTGAATGGGAGTTGGGCAAATATCTCTGTGAGAACTTGAATCAAGGCCAGATTTCCCAGTTCTTAAATCTGAAATGGATGAGTCACACAATCTCTGGGATTGCTGCAGTGGTCCTAGCAAAATTGATTTAAGGAAAGGGCTAAACCACAGTTCAAGTCAGTTGATGAACTCTTCTCATGGATGGATACTCTATCTCAAGGCTCACACTGGCACTTCACAAAGATCGAGATGGAAGGATATGTCATGGCTCACCCCATATGTATATTTACTCTGGCGAGATGCACTTGAGGTCACAGAGATGATCTTTGATAACTGGATCTTCAGTCAAAGTATCTGTCTGGATCCCTATGAAGTAGAAACTAAGAACAAGAAACATGAATATGGTGAATGGATGTCTTCAAATGAAGCACACCAGATCCAAGTAAGCCAATCCCATCATTTCTCTCCCTCTGCTTTCATCACAACATTAGGACTTCATTCCAATTGGGTTATAATCATTTTGATCATACTTGCTTCAAATAAGATGCCTGTCACAAGATACACCAGAAACCTCAAAATGCATCCTCTGTTCTTAACCATAGGAAATATTCACTCCAACCTGTGAATGAAGGTGATGTCCCATCCATGGTCATGCATTGCATATATGCCCATAGCCCAGTTCATTGCACACAGTAACTATACAGCAGTTCTTTAAGCCCAGCTTTGGCATTGCTGTATGGACATCATGTGTGAATCACTAAAGTTGACTGCTGCTTGAGGAGCATACATGGCTGATCCTACTGGACATGTACAGTATGCAACTGTTTTACCCAACTTGTTAGATATGTCGCTGATTTTCCAGAACAGCTAATGATCACATGTGTTTTACAGAGCTCATCTCCTGTGATGCTTGTCACCAAAATCAAATTCTGTGATGCTACCCCACATTTACCCCATTTTAGACAGTACACTCTTGAACAAATACACCACCTCTCTTAGCACATTGACCCATGGAAAGTCTGTGAGTTCTTGGTGGCTGCAAAAGACCTTGGCCTCAGTGGTGTACACTTCCCCTTTTGGAGGAACTGGTGCTTTGCTGATCCTGTCAAATTCCTCACCCCTGAAATTCTCCACACCCTTCACAAGTTTTTTTTTTTCAACCATGTTCTCAAATGGTACAAAGAAGGTCTGGGTAATGATGAGTTGGATGCTTGTTACAAAAGTCAACACAAACAGGTTAGCACACATCACTTTACCAATGGAGTCACTCATACCAAGCAGATGACAGGTCAGGAGCACTGTGACTTGCAACACATGATCATTGCATCCATTTGTGGGCTTATCTCAGGAACTTTTGTCTGTGCCATTTGAGCAGTTGTTGACTTCATCTATAAAGCCCAGGCTCCTATGTTCACTGAATCATCTATTAACTCTATGGTCAAGTCACTTGCAGAATTCCATGCATTCAAACAGATGATCATTGATGCTGTGTTGCACCATGATACCTCCAGCCCTATCAACCACTTTAAAATATCAAAACTTAAACTTTTCCATTATTTTTCCCTCTCAATTCATGATATCAGTGCTCCCATTCAGTTCACAGCAGACATATCTAAGCAGCTCCTTATCACTCACTGCAAAAATTCCTTTGAGCACACAAGTCATCAGTGAAATACTTTTGCTCAACAGATTGTCTGCCTTCTAAATCAGGAAGAACAAATGTGGCAACACAACCTTCCAGCACTACTCATGAAACATCATGCATCACTTCAGAATATTGTGGACAAGGAATTTGATGAAATGAGTGATATGAATCTGACACTTGCATGAATCCTTCATGTTTTGCTAGTGGACCATGCAACCTTCTTCTTAAATGACCATCCCATTCACAACCATTTTCTTAAAGGCATAGTCTCAGATGATGCACATGTTGCAGCACATGTTACTATCAATCCAAACCAGAAGAACAAGCCACTGGCATGGATCCCCTCAACATACATATTGGCTGCCTGGATTCAAGCAGGCACTTTGAAATCATGTATTAGGCATCAGTTTCCCTTTTCTTCCTGCAGATACATTCAGTGTGTGAAGCACATTTCAGCTCCAGCTGTTGTCAAGGTTTCAGGGGTTGAAAATCATGCCTAGCCAACAGCTACAAGCCCTTCCTCTGTCCCGGAACTTTCCATTCAGAAAATGCAACACAGTTCTGCTTTATAATCCAACAAATGAGGGTAAGCACTGTGATACTGGCAAATGTGTACCTGCTCACTTGATCAAACTCATCCTTAGCTATGTACCTCTTGTGGCACAAGTTTGCTGTATTTTTGCTTTCTCTCAAATGAAGAAAAATCCTCTGCCTGCATCTCTGGTGGAACCTCTACTCTACATCCAGCTTTTTGAAGTATTTGATGACCCAGACAATATGACCAGAATGTACAAATTATGACACAAGTCCTACATAGAACCTGATGGCCATGTCCACAGGGAGGGGGCAGTGGTTTCAATTACAGCTGTAATGCATGCAGTAGAACTCATCTGTTAAGACTGGAACATCCTCTGCTCAAACTCCGGTCAGAGATTGGAGTCGAAGGGGAAACGAACACCGGAGGTGGTCGGACATCTGGAGGGTCATGTCCAGAGGGGTGAAGGCTTGATGCAGGACTTATGTGTTGCGTCTTTGCACTGTCATGGCCTTCGTTGGTTGGAGACGCATCAGAGGAACTCTGGAGAGTGAACAGAGGACTGTCTAAGTTGATATTCAGCCTAAGGTATCTACGTACTGATACAGGCTTTATGTTACGATCGGACTCTTTTCCTCGCTTACATACGCATGGGTGTTAGTCCCAACTCGGACGTTCTTTTCTTTTCGCCGCTGACTACAATACCCTTACTCATCGTCCGATTTCCATCACAGTCCATGCGATTCCATTTGCTTCGTCAGCGGCTCTGTCCTACTCTATATAAACTTGTCCTCCTGTACTCGTATCTCTAAGCTAGACCTCCCTTTTGTGTACCTCAAATACACCGGGTCTTTGCTCCACTCCTAGTCCCTCATCGGGAACCCTCCTTGCTCTTTGAGACTTCGTAGCGCTCTTGAGGCTACGCTGTTCTAAGGGAACCTCTTGTTCACCTCGAGACGATAGATCTCAGAGGCAGTCTTCTCTTCGACTATCAATCGTCGAGATAGAACGAGCAGTGAAACCTTGTTCGCTTAGAACAATCTTCCTTCATCCTCATAGAACGCCTTGCTGCGTTCTCCTCGTCCTCGTAGACCTGCCTCGAAGGGCTACGCCTATCCTTACCCAGGGTAGTCGTAACACTTTATATATGAAGAGAAACTGCAGATTAGTAATGGAGGTCAGATGACTAAAGTACTCAGAGGTCAGATAGACATATGCTGGAGCTGTGCTACACAGCGTCGGAGGAGTCAGAGAGCAAAGCTAAACTAAATACAGAACAAGAGAAATACGTAAGGGTATTTGAGGTAAGTCCGGAGGAATGGAGGAACAGGGTTGGTGAGGAGTCACTGGAGGGATGGACGGAGTTAGTCCGGAGGTCAGAGTTGTGTCAATTACATGGGATATGACATCATCCCAATTTATGGCCTTCAACACAATCACCATGCCACAGTCAACATCTCCTTAGAGAAGTATAATGAATGTTATCTGAATAACTACATATCCTGACAAAGAGTGATACCATACAATCTTGGAGGACTATTTGTAGACTTACTTTTACTGCTCAATGTTGTTCATTCTGTGCTGTGTGGTTCATGCCATTGCTGGCAAGATTTGATCAATCACTAATTGCATCTCAATAATCCACAATCAGATGACATCTACCCTTGCTACTATGGCCAAGATACCTGATACTGCTTATCCATGCATCTCCACCAATCAGACTGCTTGTTCTCACAGGCCATAAGCATCCATAAGCTAGGAAGCCTCAACCAAATGCTTGTTTCATTTCAGTCATTTTGCAGATGTACTGTGTCACTGTCACACTATATCATGTAATGCTGTAAGATTTTGTAATTTACTAATGACTGCTGTAACATGCTGTAACAATTGTGAGTCACTATGCCTAATTCATAGATTTGCTGATGTTCTGTAAACCCAAACACAGCACCACGACCCCCCAAAGAGTGGCCTTTCTGAATCAGGATGCATCACCTGATTCTTGGAAAGATGCATATGCCATACAGTGTGAGCCACTCAAAAGCAGCAACTGAGGTATAGACAAAATTGTAATTCTATCTACTCCTTTCACAACACAAATATCAGGTTTCCAATGCTATAAATGTGCTAATCTAACCAAGAATAACCATTGTATCAGGTCAGAATTTGACAAATCGAAGATTCAGTCAGGAGAGCTTGGCCAAAAGTGAACTTGAATCAGAGAATGTCAGGGTTACCGATTTAGGGTATTGGAGTGTCAATATTTGGTAGCATCATCTCCGCACATTTAACTCTGTTATCAATTGATCAGGATGTGCAATGTCATCATCACTGCCAGGCCACAGTGCTGGTGAGATTTGAATTTCTTGACAGCGAATTCAGCCTGTTTCGCATTCAGTCCTTTCCTGTGATAGAATCGGTGGGAACATAGTGTAAGATTGAGAATTTAAGAGCCTAATAAGCATTTATGTACTGCCAGGATTTTCAGAAAAAGGCACAAATAGTTTGCACTGAACATGAATTGAGAATCTCGGGAACAACTCTGGCATGTTTTAGCAAATTAGCATATTTTTCATCCTAAAAATGATTAAAACATGTGAATACCATAATTTCCTGATACATACTGAGTGTCGAATGTCATCCCAGAACTTCTTCAATGCCACAGCATGTTCACATGCAGATGAGTCTCCAGGTAATTCAACAGTTCTTCATCCTCAGAGTCTGATAGCCCATTTGCCTTTCTTTACTCTCCTATACAGACAATCTCATCATCTGGCTCTCCAGAGCTGTCACTGAGCTCATCCTCTGATTTTGCAGTGATATTTGGGTCATCCACAAGACAGTAGGTCAAGCCATTGTCCAAGTCAGTGACATCTGACTCATCTTCACTGAGAGGCTCATAATTGGGGTCCATGTTGACATCAAGAAGATTATCAATTAGGCAACTGGTGAAGGTTTTGATACCAGCAGCATCAGCATGCTGCTGCTTAGCCTGCTTCTGTTATTTGATCAAGGGGGGCATTTCTGGTGATATATACTATATTTTTTACACTGCAACACAAAAAGTGAACATTACATAATCAGATGTGTTTTTCGAAAATGTAGATTCAGAATAATTAGACCATGTTTCAGTCATAAAATAGAGTCCCTGACCTTCCTGTAAAAAATCCAGCCCTGTGGACAGTTTCCATGTTTGAGTGGCTCACACTGTAGGGTTGTGGGGTCATGTCTAGAGTTTGTGCTATCTCCAATATCATAGAGTCTAGCCTTGCATCTAGAGTTTCTGGAGTTATTATGATGCATGGGAGCAATGTGGGATGTTCATACATCATAGATCAGATGATTGTAACACTGATGTACTTTCAATGCTGGTCCCTAGTTAAGGGCTTGATGAGAATGTCAGCAACCATATGCTCCATAGGCATGTATTGAATGACTGCCTCTTCCTTTGCTATGAAATCACCTCAGATGTAGAGGTACTTCCATTGGATGAGTTTGGTCCAAGTATGGAATTGAGGATCATTGGGTAGAATCATGGTGGCTTGGTTGCAGTGGAGAATGGTAGGTACCTTCTGTGGGCATCTGAGCTTGCTGAAGAAGCTCTGAGGCCAGATGAGATGCTGTCTGGCAGCACTAAATCCAATGTACACCAACTCTGTAGTGAAGACTGCCACCATTATTTGTGGCTTGCTGGACCAGGAGATAGGACCTCAACTGCTAAAAAACAGGTACCCAGATACTGACCATGAGTTGTCTGGGTTTTGTGACCATCCTGCATCGGAGTATCCATGTTAAGCCCTACATCTGCTCTATTGAACCAGAGATTCATGTTTTTCATTCCTCAGACATATCAGAGTACCCTGTTGGCTGCCTCCCAGTGGCATGCCTTGGGTGCTGCACTAAACCTGCTGAGCTCTCTGACTGAGAATGCTAGGTTTAGTCATGTTCTGAGCATGAGATACATGAGGAATCCAATGACTTGGATGTAAGATACTTTTTTTCCATTTATAACACATTTGGAACAATGAAGTCATCACTTAGGTTCATAGCTGACAAGGAGATTCCATGTCACATGGGCATCCAGACATGGTCAGAGTTGGACATGCCTGTTTGTAGCAGGACTTCTCGAGCATATTAGGATTGTGATAAAGAGATGGTTTGAGATTTCTGATATATCTAAATCTCAATTCTGAGGAGGTATTGTACTTCTCCAGGACTGTGCATTTTGAATGCTAATGATAACTTCAATTTTATGAAGTTCATGTAACTCTGGATAGAGGCTGCAAGGTGGAGGTCATCAATGTATATGACAAGGACACAGATCTGACTGGAGTTGCAGATGATGTGTAGGCACATCTCAGTGTTGAGATGGATGAAGCCTAGGTTCTCTAGCTTTTTGTTCGAGGTTTTATTCCAAGTTTGACCTGCTTGCTTCAATATGTAAAGCAATATTTTGAGCCTCCAACAATATCCTGGAGGAATTGAAACAACAGCCAGAGAAAGCAAGTATATCTCCTTCTCAAGTTTCGCATTTAGATATGCAGTGAAGACATCTATCTGATCTGATTTCAGATTATACTTTTCTGTGAGTGTTATAATGATCTGGACTGAATCTAAGTTAGCCACCAGAGCAAGTACTTCCTGGTAGTCAACACTTTCTTTCTGTGTGAATTCTCAAGCTGTGATTCAGAATTTTTATTGTTCTACATTTCCATCCTGGTTCTTCTTTATTTGAAGGATGGCTTAGAGGGAATGGATTTCACTCTGTTGGGGATTGGAACAGTTTCATAGACATGGTTTGCAC
>JBBPTO010002254.1:0-11442 GCA_038094155.1 Pulveroboletus cf. aberrans
GCTTGGACCACCGCGAGCGATGGATTCGAGCGACGTCAATCCTTACCACCAGCCCTACAATGGCCCGATGTATCCCATCCCCGGCTCTTCCTCCTCCCACAGTGCCCCCGTCCCAGCAAACGCGTATGAGTACGACGTCGGCATCCTCGCCCAACAGAGCGTCTACGTCCCAGGTGCCATGATCGACAAACGTGGCGGTGCCGGTGGAAAGCTCGCCAAGGGAGGGAAGCGGACGACCGTGCTGCGAAAGGGCGGTGGCAAGACGTGGGAGGACCAGACCCTCCTCGAGTGGAACCCGGGTGCGTCCCGCTTTTCGTCGCACAGCATTCTCACCGCTGACTCCGTTCCAGCTTGGTTCCGTTTGTTCGTCGGAGACCTCAGCAACGACGTATCGGATGATGTTCTTGCCAACGCCTTCAATAGATACCCATCGTTCCAGAAGGCCCGAGTCATCAGAGACAGATTGAGCCAAAAGGCAACTTTCTTTATAACGTCTCGTAATTGATTGCTGACGGATCGTCTACAGGCAAAGTACGGATTCGTGGCATTTTCCGATCCGGAGGATTTCCTGAAAGCATGGAAGGAGATGGATGGTGAGACCCCTTTCAGGTGTCGTTCCACCCGCTCATATAGTCCACAGGCAAATATGTGGGTAATCGTCCTGTCAAACTTAAAAAGGCAGACACTACGGCCATCAGACCCGTAGAAATAGGACACAGGAAGGCGAAACAACTGGAGAGGGACCTGAAGAAGAACCGACAAAAGCCATACTGATACCAGTCATTCGACGTGGACGCATCACCAGTACGTTGGGTCGTTAGAGTCTCGAACCGCACTCACACTGCTCGTCACCACAATGCCCCGCTCCGCACGGGAACACGGATGAGATGGTCTACGTTTTGTACTCTTACCCTAGCACTCGTTAGACAGCATAATATATAGTCCCTTGTCTTTGCCATTGTGATGCTTAGGTCATGCGAACCTTACTACATAACACCACCCGTTCGGACACTAAGTACTGACGGGCGCGATTAATAAACCTTGCGACATGGACGTCGACGAACTATTCAAGGTCAGTATTCCGGCACGTTTGTACCGCCGCACTCGTCGAATCGCGTGTTAGGTGCCCAAGCTCCCCCCAGGGGCAGCAAAGCGCAGGCTGCCAGACAACCCCACCCCCGAGATGCTCAAGAAGATGCGGGTGGACGAGCCCAATGCCACCGCAGGCCCACGTCGGCCCTCCGAAGACGAACCCAGTGCTCCCGGTTCGAGTCCGAGACGCGCCACGGTGGAAGACGCACCCGAGGACGAGGACGAGGACGAGGCCGGGGTTGATAGGTCCTTTGCGCCCGGTGGGGACGCAGACTATTACGCCGAGGAGGACGAAGAGGGCCGGTTCTACGGCGGTGGTCTCACGCGGAAACAAAAGGAGATCCTGTCCGTCTTTGAGCAGGCCGAGGGCGAGGGTGCATCGAACGAGGTGCGTGCCCATCAGCGCTGCCCTTCATTTTCGTGACGGTTTTTCGGTTTGGCCCATTTATCGCTTTGCAGCCGGAAGAGGTGACGGTCACGAGCATACGGCGGACGCTTCTCCGGTTGGAGCGCGCGGTGAACAAGAACCAAGACCAGCGGTCCAAGTACCCCGACGACCCGTCCAAGTGCGTCTGTAGCACCTCGCCAATTAGCGCCTAGCACTCATATCTCTCAACCAGGTTCATTGATTCGGAGGCGGACCTTGACGGCGCGATCAAGTCCTTGCTACCGCTCGCGCAGTACCCTGCTCTTGCGTACCCAGAGATGGTCCGGTCCGGGATCGTGACACTCCTCGTCGGCTTGCTCAGTCACGAGAATATGGACATTGTCATCGACGCGGTCGAGGTGTTCCACGAGCTCACAGACGAGGACGTGGGCAATGAGGGGGACGAGGAGGAGCAAGAACAGAACCAACCTGCTCTCAAGATGCTCGTCGAGGCGTTGGTAAGTCGGACGCTTGTACGATCTGCAGGAAACGGCATGACCCATTCAGGTAGAAAATTCGGTGCCAGAGCTGTTGGTGGACAATCTTTCTCGACTCAAGGAGGAAGAAGAATCTGACAGACAGGGTGTCTTTCACATTCTCGGTGAGAAACGTTGACGTTTGACGACACCTCTTGCTAAGATGCTCGAACGTAGGCGTGTTCGAGAACGTGCTGGGCTTCAATCCAGATCTATCCGAGCAGCTCGTGTCCAAGACGAGGCTGATGACGTGGATGCTGGACCGTGTACAATCAAGAACCCACGACGAGAACCGGAGTTATGCTGCAGAGCTTCTCTCGATCTTGCTTCAAAATAGCGTCCCGAATAGACGCGAGCTCGGCAAAAAGGATGGTGTCGAGGTCATCCTCAAAGTGCTTTCAGTGAGCGACCAATCGTGTCGGAGATGTATAAGTCTCACTCGGTGACCAGCAATTTCGGCACCGTGACCCCATCGATCCAGATGAGGCAGAGTTTATGGAGAATCTATTCGACGCGTTGTGCTCGTCGTTGGCGGAGCCCGAGATCAAGGCGCTCTTTTTGGCGAGCGAGGGCGTGGACCTCATGGTGCTGATGATGAAGTCGGTAACGCGGTCGTCGCATCTGACCTTCCGTTGACTGACAGTAGTTTTGTTCAGAGACAAACGTCAATCAAAGTCGCGGTCGATCAAGGCATTGGATTATGCCATGTCGGGTCCGGCGGGTTCTGATCTCTGCACCAACTTTGTCGACGCGCTCGGTCTCAAGACGTTGTTCTCGGCGTTGATGGGCAAGGTGCGCTCGACAGGGTCTGGTCAGCTCGTCGCTCACACAAACTCATGTAATAGACCTCGAAAAAGCAAAAAGTGACGGTACCGGCGTCCGAAGACGTGTCCCACATTCTGGGCATCATCTCGTCCCTGCTGTCGAATCTCCCTTCAGACTCGACATACCGGGTGCGCTTGCTGACCAAGTTTGTGGAGAGTGATTACGCCAAGGTGGACAAGCTCTTGGAGACGCGGGAAAACGCGCTCGCACGGCTGGAAACTGTCGATTCAGAGATCGGGGTGGAGAGAAAGGTGCGCTCAATTCAACAGGCATTCCAAACGGAACAAATTTGAGCGCGTCCTCGCACATAGGAACTGCTAGCGGACGAGGGCACGGTCGGTCCCGAGGACGAAGATTTGTTCTACCTGCGTCGTCTAGATGGAGGTCTGTTCACACTGCAGACCGTGGATTACATCTTGGCCTGGGTCGCGATGGAAGATGATGGCGTAAGTGACGGACCGTAGACGAGTACCTTCCTGACTGCTTTTTTTTACAGATACGGGCTCATGTCACACAAATGCTAGACAGGAAGAACTTGTCACTCAAGAACATCATTCAAACGCTGACGACGTACCACGACAACGTCGACATCGACGAATCCGATAGCGATAAAGCTCAAGTTGGCCTGATGCAAAAGGCGATTCTCCAGAATCTGATCGCCTTCCTTCAGGGATGTTCATGACTCATCGTAGTATTGAGTGCGATCAAATTTACGCATTTTGTGGTGGTGATGGCGTGGACACCAGGATAGCAGAGGAAAAGAGCATCTCTAATGTACCTCTCACTTTCATCAACTCTTTCTGAAAGCGGATCTCTGCGATGACTTTCTTTCGTAGGCGAAGGAAGAGTGAATCGATGAGGGGAGACTGGCCCAGAACGGGGGTGTACATGTCTCGGGTAATACATCAGGATGGCCGACGCAACGTTTAGATGACTCACCTATGAGCAACAAGAAGATGTCGCAAACCATTTCGCCAAAGCGGGGATCGGTGACACGCTTGATCAGAAGACGCAAGACGGGCTCCAGCAAAACATCATCGCGACCAGAGAGCGCGCTACGGAGGCCATCACGATGGATGAGTTCTTGTATCAACGAAAATGCCGTTATAGGCGGAACGTTCTAGTAAGGCATGAGACGTCCGAAAGCAAGAGAACGACGAAAGACCGTACTTTTCGAAGGACGGCGTCCAGAGCTGCGGAGTATTTGAAGGATTTGAGTAGGCGGTCGTATTCTCTCAGACGGGGCGCTCGTCTACTCTCTACTCTGAGTTCGTCAGCATCGCCGAGAATTTTTTTTTCTGATTTGGCCTTGATGCGTCCTTGTCCAACGGAGGAGATGGCGCCTGCCAGAAAAGATTCGTAGGTGCTCGTGGCAAGCGCGCCAGCCAGCTCTTGAGGGACTTGAGATGCCTTGGGTTGTCGTTGACGAACAGAGAGTGTGCCGTCCGACATGCCAGCGGCGATGTGAGTCGAGTCCGGCTGCGTCGAGTGAGTCAATGTAAAAGGGAGGAGGGGAAGCCTACCGAGATCGCGAGGGAGAGGACGGGTGCGGGGTAACGGATGGTGTGGACGACCTTGTAGGACGCGATGTCGTACACTTTGACCATCTGATCGAGGCTTCCCGTGAGAAGGCGAGCGACGCTGGAGTCAAAGGCAAGGGACGTGATAGTCTTTTGATGGTTTGAGAGGGCGCGGATGCAGCGACCGCCAGCGCTGAGGTCCCACATGCGCAGGATGGGCCCGGCGGCGGACAGGGCGACGGTGCCGGAGGGAAGCATGAGGACTTGTTCAACGGGGGAGGCGGCGTTTGTGGTGCTGGCCATGACGAGTTCGGACTGGCCTGTGCGGGTGTCAAAGAGCCGCATGGTAGCGTCGTAGGAGCCGGTGAGGATGAGATGGGGGTTGGAGGGGGATACCTGTCCGGAGCGGACATAGTCTGAGTGAGCATCAAAGGTGACGATCTCGGACTGGGCGGGAATGTCCCAGAGCCTGACGGTAGTGTCGTCGGAGCAGGAGAGGATATGTGTGGGGTCGAGAGGGGAGAACTTGGTGACGTGGACGGGCTGCTTGTGGGAGTCAAATGTGCGGAGGATGGCACGCGAGTTGACGTCAAAGACCTGAACGAGGCCAGAGTCATCTCCAGCAACAAGGAGATTGCCGTCATGGCGGAGGTGTGCGCTGCGTGCAACGTCCTTGAACCTGGAGATGGTCTTGACGACCTTTTGTGTGTAGGGGGCATATATCTGGACGCGAGACGCCGCGGTGACAGCGTACCTGTGCGGCTTTGCGGGTGCAAAGTGTACCGCGGTGACGGGGGCGTACTCCTTGACGAATACGGGACGCTTGAACTGGCGCCAGTAGCGGGACTCGGGCGCGCGTCGTGTGCCCGGCCGTCGCTGCACGACCACCGCGTGGTAGTCCATCGACGCAGTTTTTGGTTGACTAAGCAAGGGCCTACATCACCAGCCAAGCACCTCAGTCTGTTGTGTCAATCATGGTTCACAGTTCAGACAAAGCATTTGACCCTTATCATGCTTCTAGACAGTTTTCTAGAAGTTAAAGAAAGAAAGAAAGGGATATATGGGCTCTTGTACAGCAGGGCTATCCATCATGCAAGAACAAAAAAGGTGCAGTGCAGTTTCCCCTAAGTTTGTTACTATGTTATAAGCCCCCCTTGAGCATATTAGGTCCAACAAGCAAGCTCTATTTAGTAAGTGTAGAGACTGCACCCAGAGAGTCTAGCACTTAAGATCCATCATGAGTCATGGGTAATTGTTTGTAAGCATGCCAGCTTACCTAGGTCCCATAACTAGTACATATACCGTCCGCACTGCTGAATGCTAGTCATTCAGTATTCTGCCTTTTGGTGTAGCAGCTATGCATGGTGGTCTGGTCGTTTACATATACTGAATGACTATGGCTTGCAGGAGTGCGAGTTCAAATCCGGCTCCAAGCAAGTTGCAAGGCTAATAACCTTGGGGTAGACATATGTACCTTTCCTAGTCAGATGGATCCCTACACAAACCACAGAGCCTAGTGATTAGGGGCAGCTCTGTTGGGGGGATAAACTGGTCTGAAAGGGTGGGAAGGTGTAAGCACGCTGGCTTACCTAGGTCCCATAACTAGTACATATACCGTCTGCACTGCTGAATGCTAGTCATTCAGTATTCTGCCTTTTGGTGTAGCAGCTATGTGCAGCGGTCTGGTTGTTTACATAGTCTTAGCAATGGCTATGGCTAGTTTACATGGGAACTTCATTTTCTTCAGAGGAGGATGTAGCCACAAAGCCAGAATGTGGCCTGATCTTGAGTTGCCCAGGTGGTTGCTGTTGTGTTCATTTTGAAACACAACATCATGATAGCCTATGAAGTTAGGAGTGTCCAAAATAATGAGAAGTTATAATGTGCTGACATCCAGCATATGCCTAAGGTAGGCCCCATATGAATCCATCCAATGTTGTGTCATGTAACATGTGTGGCAACATTGACTTTTTGGTACATAAGACTTGCTGCCTAGGACTGTTGGATAACAAAAATTACCACAAATCTCAATTTTCATTATTATACAAGTCCACTACATAGAAATGTTTCTATACCACTTTAGAACATTTACATGTACCAGATTTCTTTTACCATTAGTTTAATGATTGTTGGTAATGTTTTCATGTTGTCACACCTGAACCACTGAAAGTCATGTGACATTGGATGAATTCACACAAGGCCTACCTTAGCAGATCACTGGTAATTCCATATGTATGTATGTGCCAGAATGCTTGTTCAACAAGCTTTAAATGACCTTGAGAAGACAGAGCTCTCCAGCATTTGAATCAGATGGACATCACACAGCTTTTGAATTTGCTGAGTGATACAATGTTTTTGATGTGACAGGTGCATCAGCAAAAAAATCCTCCTCTATGGAGTTTGTAGAGTTTGTAATTTTGGCAACCCTTCTGTGCAGATCACCAAAAACCCTAAGGGTTGGTTTGCTAATGTGAAGACATCTTCAGGGCAGTAATAAGAATCTTGAGAGAGGCAGGTGGAGGAAGTAATGATGATAAAACTGATGCTCCTACACTGGCCATAACATGCAATGAAGCATTCTGGTCAGTATTTCTTACATAGAAATATGTAGAATTCTTGGATGATCTGTTTGCACAAAAATTGGAGATGTTGTTATTTGAGTAGCACACTTGCTCTGTTGAGATGAAGGACATGAAGGACATGAAGGTAACTGATTGTTTTATACAAATAACTTCATTTTGTGCATAACAACATTCAGAGCATTGTTGGCCAGACAAGCACTAGAGGTCATGGTCTGACTCAACTGTCACATCTCATTGATAACCCATACTTCATAGTAACACATACATACCTCCAAGGCTATTCCAAGAGGTATGCATTAGGAGAGAGTCAACTATACCAATTATTCTGACATTGGGCTTGAATTCAGGTCACAAATGAACTGGTCAATTCTCAAGGGCTGTAAGTGCTTTCACCATTGTAACTGCTATAGATCAACTAAGGTGATTCAAAGCATGCACTCTGATTGCTCAAAATTCTTAGCTATTCCTTCTCCTCAGCAGATAGATTCACTCCCATTAGCAATATCAGATTTCAAAAGTGAATTCAATCACCCCAGTGGCACAGATCTCAATGCTTTGACTCAGGTGTCAAACCCCATGGCCCAGAAGACTGCCATGTTACTTATGTATGTGAACTCACAGATGAAGTGACCTTTCAGTGCATTCAACATCATCTTCCAGTTTTAATTTCACCTATGTGTATTGTAAGTGACTTTGTACTTGCTTTTGCATTAAGTTATGTCATCAATCTGATGTCCATGACCTTTTATCTTAAGACCTGATTATGATAGCAAATATCTACAAACATGCATTACAATAGTAGTTACTTATTGAAGGGGTGGCAACACTGATTTCAGCTATTGAGCACAATGATTTACATACAGTGGCTCAAAAAAATATCCCAATGTTAGTGTATTTTGAAGAGATTGATTAATTGCAAGAGATGGCCAACAAACAAGGCCAAACAATTGCAGGATGAAAGATGCTACTTACTCTGGGCATTCTAGCCTCACATGAATCATGTTATTTGGTTGTCATGCCATTGAGATATAGCTATTTTAAATGACATATCATTGGGACACTTATTTGAGCATCATTTCAGTTCTACACTTTTAGTATTTAGTGTGTCCTCCTTTGTCCCTAATCACTCCCTCTAACCCCCTAAGCATGCTTTCTATCAAATTTTGACACTTCTCAATCTCAATCCTTTCCCACTCCACTGAAATTCTCTTCCAAAGTTCCATATTCCTTTTAATGTTTTTGAGTAGCTATTAAACTGCTTTTTCAGAATTTGCCAGAGATGCTCAATAGGGTTAAGCTCTTGAGATTGTGCTGGCCAGTCCAGAAGCTTGATTCCATGAGAGTCATGCCAAATCTGAGCTCTTTTGGAGGAGTGTTTGAAGTCATTATTTTATTGAAAGATAATGTTTTTCTCAGAAATCCCAGATTTTTTCATGCTTGAGAGCAAATTATTGTCCAAAATGGAGATGTACTGCTCAGCATTCATCTTACCCTTCACTTCCATCAGAATCACAACACCATTCCAACCCATACATTCTCAAACCATCAAAGAATTTCCTTTAAACTTTACTGTCCCTTGAATCTCTCTATTCTACAAAGGCTCTTCTGCTACTTTTCATATATACTTTCTTCCATCTGATCCAATCCTGTTAATCTTTGTCTTATCTGACCAAATGACTCTAGTCCAGTCCTTCACAACCCAGTTTTGATACTTGAAAGCAAAAGCTAGCCTTTGTTTTCTATGTTTAACAGGTAAGAAAGCTTTTTCTTCTTTACTACACCCCTTAGAGAAGCAGACTTGAGCACATTGCAAATAGTTTGAGAACAGATAGGAGAGAAAAGGGCAGAATTTATAAGATGGGCAGCTTGAACAACATTTTCAGCCTTTCCAGTAGTAATGCTAGAAAAAATTCTCCTATTAGTAGAAAAAGCTTGGAAGAACATTCTAGTTTAGTGTTTTTTTTTTCTCTGGGAGGCATTCCTGGATGGCTCTACATACTGTGGACTTTCCCAGACTAGTTTTGAAGGAAATTTGACAAATAAAAAAGGTCAGATTTAGAGAGAGAAAGAAAGAAAGAATACTGGCCTTTATACAGGCAGAAATGAGTTTCATAATGATGTTGGATTAGCTGAGTGGGATACATTTCATTTATATATCTCAGGATTATGTAATTTACATAAGTATCCAGGGTTCATGCATAGCATTTATCAGAACCTGTCACATTCTTATGTCATTTATTAAATAATGAATGACAAAATGATGCTCAAATAAGTGTTCCAATGACATGTCATTTTAAAATAGCTATATCTTAGTGGCATGACAATCAAATCAGATGATCCAAGTGGGGTTAGAATACCCAGATTAAGTACCATCTTCCATTTTGCAAGTGTTTGGCCTTTTTTGTTAGCCATCTCTCATGATTAATTAATCTCTTCAAAATGCATTAACATTGGAACACTTTTGAGCCACTGTACTATAGTATGTAGCACTATGTATGTACAAGTAGTGTTATGATCAGCTCCTTTTTCCTCTAGTCATATGCCTCATATGTACATATGGGTATAAGTTCCTACTTGGACATTCTTTTCTTTTTATCACTGACACATATTGTCATTGTCCATGCTCCTTTAGGCTCCATTTGGTAGAGGTCTGAGGCTTAAAGGTCAACTCTGAGATGAAAGGATGGGATGGACTGGAGGTCTGATGAAAATGGGGTGAAGTGATGTGTAAAGGTGATGAAGGCATGGCAAAATGGAGATAAGGGATTGTGGGGGTGAGGACCTGGCACAGGACTTATGTGTCATGCTCTTGCTTACTGTCTGTGTTCTTATTTCAAAGATCATAGAAACATAGTGAAGAGGATGTATAGGAGAAGGGAAAGTTTGTTGGAATAGAACAGAGTTTGAGAAAGCAAGACTCAATGCAACAATGTTTAAAATACATGAGGAGATTATAGTACTTATATACTATGAGGTCAGATTGGAGTCCAGAATGGAGAACAAAGAAGACTATATGTAAAGGTACAGTAATGGTTGGAGATTATAGAGTGCCAAGGGGTGATGTGCATAGGACTGAGAAACATGGAATATAACATAAAAGCATCATACAAGAGTTTATATGGCTAGAAAATGGAGAGAACATAAAAGGAAGTAAAATCTGAACCAATCATAATAGATCTGATGGGGGAAAGGGTTTCAGTATTGGGAATCTGATAGGAGATAGGATAGAGTTCTTTGAAGGATATCAGAAATGATTATGTTGGAGTCAGAGGTGACATAGGGAATATTAGAGAATATGCAGAGGTGTGAGAATCTATATGGAATGGATATGACACATACATATACCATAACCCATCATTCCATTATATTCCATACAATTCTACTTGATCCATCAGCAACTCCATACTTTATCTACCCTGAACTCATCCTATGTCTATATACACATACAATACTTGTCTTACTGTTTATTTTCCAAGCTAGACCTTCCCTTTGTGTATCTCAAATACACTGAATCTTCTGCTTCACTCCTGGTACTCCTTGACTCTCTAAGATGTCATTGTGCTCTTGAGGCAACATTGTTCACAGTGAACCATTTGAACCTTGATGATATTCAATTGTCAAGCCCTCAAATCCCTTTGACATTAGATTATTGGGATGGAGCAAGAAGAATGCATTTTTTACCTAGAATCATTGACCTTTGTCCTTGTGAAATGGCTTGCCCTGTTTCCCTCAAACCCTAGACCTTAGACCCATCTTAGGGGCTGCACTCAATCTCTACTCAAGGTGAGCATAACAAGTAGCAACATCTGTTTACAGAGTAGCATTTTTTTGCCACCATGTTTTGCCAGTGTCAAGAGTGCTCATGAGCATCACTCAACTGTTAAGACTTGGTCATCCTCTGCTCAAACTCCAATTGAAGATTGGAGGTTGAAGGAGAAGGAACACCAGAGATGGTTGGACATCTGGAGGGTTGTGTCCAGAGGGGTGAAGGCTTGATGCAGGACTTATGTGTCACATTTTTTCACTGCCATGGCCTTTGTTGGTTAAAGACACATTGGAGGAAACCAGGAATTGAACAGAAGATTGTCTAAGTTGATATTCAGCCTAAGGTATCTACATACAGATATAGGCTTTATATATATGTGTGGAGAAGAACTGCAGATTAGTAATGGAGGGGTGGATGACTAAAGTAATGGAGGTCAGATAGGTATATGCCAGAGCTGTGCTCCAGGTTAGGAATGAGCTGGAGCTATGCTACACAGCATAGGAGAGATCAGAGAGGTGTGACTAAACTAAATACAGAACAAAGAATGTATGTAAGGAAATCTAAGAGAGGTCCAGAGGAACAGAGTTGCATAATCGGTGAGGGATCACTGGAGGAATGAGTAAAGCTGGGTTCTGGAAGTTGAAGTTGACTCAGTTGGATTCTGGGATATAACATCAACCTGCCAATGAATAGTAGCTAATGCTGTATATAATATTATCAATTTTCCTCATCAATGCATCAGACAGTGCATGTC
>JBBPTO010002255.1:0-11441 GCA_038094155.1 Pulveroboletus cf. aberrans
TGTGGTAACTCATTGGCGATTGCTCCATGGTATAGCAGCGTTCCTTTCGGAATGGTCCCCGGCACAATATTATGACCTGCAAATTCCGGACAGGTTGGATTTCAAGCAAAAGGACCGAATTACCTACCATTTCTCATACGAGTGTTTGGCCAGTGTTGGAGTAACGAGTGTACCGTCTCGAATACAAGGTGATCAGTACCATCGGGATTTGGAAGCTTGTCGAGCTTCCACTCTCCAATATCCTCGGGCCCAAAGCCAGGTCGACGGTGTCCCTCTTGCGAACTGTGACTAGACTCGGATGCCAATAGTACCTGACTATCAAACGCGAGGACGTGGGCTGCCGCGACCAGGCATAGAAAAGCTGCTCGCAGCCTCATGATCGAAGACGGGACGAGAAAGCATGGTCACCCTGCTGCGGTCGATAAGCAGTGGCGCTTAAGGCACCGAAGTGTATCAGAATCGACAACTTCACGCGCCGCAGGCATCAGAGATTGTTTTGCACAGTTTGTTTTCTCGCTTGTAATTTAGCATGGTAAGATAGTCGAAGCTGACCAATTCAAGCCAGTCTCATCGATCCCAAAAGTTTCAGCTTCTCATCATGAGCGGCACAGCCTCGGCATCCGAGCAAATCGGTAATACGGCGACAGGCTCCTTCGGGTGCTAGTGACGTGTCCGTGGGACAAGCTGCAGTTGACGCGTACCTGGAAATGGACAAATTCTGCGAGGGAGTTCACCCAGACGGGATTCGCGCACTTGCCGCACACTCCGCTTTCGTCGGGGTCGCAGCTCGCAATCTGCTGCTTTTGTTCAAGGCCGTTCCAAACGATCCAACTTGAATGAACACATCGGCGAGCACACAACATTTACACCGTACTTGTGTTGGACAGGCTGGTCGTCTATGTGGGTGATGCACAGGGCGGGCCGTCGTGAACAGCGTAAGCCCATAGCGCATATTTTAGGATGGATGAAGAGCGTATCTATGGCTAGCGTTCCCGTCAGCAGGTCGGTGGGACGGTGCAATTCTTTGCGTGGTGTCGCCCAAGTGCTTTGCTTTTCGTGCCCAGTTGGCATACTTGTATCGTTCGTGCCTGCATTGTATCGCACAGTGGATCAATAAAGGCATGAAGGGGGTTTGCACGCCGTTCGCATTCTTGGTACGGCCATGTCGTATCTCTTTACCCGGATAGACGGATGGCATTGTAGGGCTCGACAAGGAGCAGTTGGAGCAGGCTGACAGGCTTTGTGGGAAAGAGTACGAGGTGAACAGCCGGGAAGACACCCTACGAGCGCATCATCACATGAACTGCATCGGCCAACAGATTCAGTTCTAGTTGAAACTCGGAATACGAGGCCAACTGGGCAGTTCAACGGTTGCAAGAACACTTCATTATATAGGATAGGACGATGGCCAAGGGCTGAACCTGACCAGCACAAACATTCTTCGAACGTAAGAGACCGAACTCGAACTTACTGGCGAAGATGAGGGCCATGTCGTCCATATGGCACCCATCAGTCAAAGACCGCTTCAAGTTCGTCAACTAGTTAGCCTTGAGACGCTTGACAGTTGTAAAGAGTACAAACTTGTGATAAAGATGGCGACGATATGCGTACTAGTTCGTCATTCTCCATCGGAACTGACTTCGGACGCGATGCATCATCTTTGCAACAAGCGAGGAATCGTGCGTTGGAGATCCTTTCATGATCGGGGTGCGTCTGTAGAAGACTGAGAGTGCAACCACTGTAATCTGGCCAAAAAAAGGTGGCAGCAGAGATGATGGGTGCTAGGACAACGGAGTACGAAGGGCACACTCTGTTCATCTCCATCGCTGTCACGCTTCTGTTGATGAGCGTGGGACGAAAGATGACTGGTGTGTCTATGAGACCTCTAATGGTGCGTGTATGCTGACAATGGGACAAAAGAGCTCTGCGCTCGCTGAAATCAATACTAGTGGCAGTCAACATAAAAGTGGTCATGGACACATTACACCGAGATGGAAATTCGAAGCACCCTCAGTCGAAGAACAATAAAGGTGTAGACGGGCCGTGTCTTCTCGTTGCGTTTTCATTTCGTCCATCGCGTTACAGATACAGACCGTGGCCCTTCAGAGGAAAAATAATACAAGACCGACTGAAACAAACGAATCTATGGATACGTTTTCGTCACCCAGGATCATAATCAGATCATACCAAAAGGGTGCGAGATGTCGCTTACAATCAGACGACCAATTATACACAGGAATCATAATTGTCCTGAAGATGCTTTGGCGTCTAGGCGATGCAACAACTTCTTCAGCACTGACATTTCGCACGATACCTTGCCATCAATAAATCATTCAAGGTCGTGGGGTGCGAATCTCTTGACACATCTGGGCTGAGGCCGAATCCAGTCATCCGCGCCAGGCTTGATAACGTTCGATATCTCTTTCGCGAGATATTCCATGGCGATAGTTCGGAATCCAGAACTGGTGAGTCTCTCGGCGGGCGGGTCATCGGGGACTCGACCTGGTGGGCCAGGTTTGGGTGGTCGGGCCACCGGATTTCTGTCTATAGGAGGAAAACCAAGGGGCCAGGTAGGCAAGTAGCACATTTCCTGTCAACGCTCCATGAGCCACAGTCAAGTGTCCATGATCGCGCGACAGACGTACCTCGGGACTACAGCCAGGATTGCATTTGACCCACACGTTCCAGTCCAGCCATCCCATAAGCTGGCCCAAGTCTTTTCTCCAGGTTTTCCAGACGTGATCTACCTCGCCAATGTCTAGGGATTTTTTCCTGTTTGATGTCGGATCGATGCCCGCGTAAACACCAGCAGCCCACATCTTTGTCACCACCCGACAAATCTCTCGGGTTGTCGCTCGTACAGCCCGAAGAAGTAGTTTCTCGGAATATGTCATAGAGTCTAATTCAGACTCCATAGACGACGTATGGGTCATGGAACAATGCTTATATATAGGAATCGTCCAGTCCAGGTCAGTTTTGTCAGTCAGGTCAGTTGGTATAGCCCAGACGAGGAGGTATGGTGTCAACATGGTTCTAAGCTGATACTGCGTCTTGTTGGCGAGGTCAAGGAATTGGACCATGTCCGTTATAGATGAGTTGAGGAGATGGCGTGTGAGTTCCAGTCTCTGGGCATAGCGGTCTACTATGACCTGGATTAGAGTTTTCCAGTCAATTCCGCTCGAGGAACCTGGGGGTCGGGCCAAAGCTTCCTCCAACCTTGACTTGAGGGCAGATAGATCCTCGCTTGATGTGTTTTGCGCGCGATGATCCCATCTTTCCTGACCGGCTCGAATATCCACCAGCGATGGTACGAGTTGGGTATCGTAGAAGGAGATCAGTCCAGAGAGATCCAGCTGGACACGAGTTTCGCCGGGGAAGTGATTGTGCCAGGAACCCGCGTTCAGAACTTCAAACGAGACAAATGTTGCTACCCGAGTCCACTTTAGTCGGTATCAAACAGGATCTCTGATGTCCAAGGACTTACACTTCCACGGTTGAATAGCGCCCCGGCTTACTAGGTTCGCGGAAGCCACGTGAACTCCAGAGGCAAAGTCACAGAGCATGACTTCACTGGATCTTTGTGAGAACACAGCAGAGACCAATCTAATCACTCACAAATCCATTTCCATTCTGGAAAACGTTCAACGTATGAAGCTATCGGACGGGGTAGATATTTACCTTACAAAGCCATCTACACCGAAATCCTTTCCCCATTTGCAGAGGTCTAGAATTCGTGGCCATTCTCCCGTCTGATTTTGAGAGCCAATTTTACCCCACGCGATAAGGTCCTGTGTGTCTAATGAACCAAATGGAAGTTTCACGGCACTGCTACCATCAAAATAGACGACTTTGAGGGGTCGAGTTGTCGCAAGCGTGAGATGCAGACATCCTCGTGGTTGGGAGTCGGAATCCATCGTTATATCTCCGCAAAAGAGATACGAGTGTTCAGGATCTGTGGAAACCCATTCTGGACCGAGTGGTATCTTTTGGGATGGTGACCCATGATAAAGGAGTGATCCTTTCGGAATGATCCCAGGTACGATATTATGGCCTGCAGGAGATAGTCGTCATTCGATCAGTCAGACAAACTTTGGAAGTGCCCACCATTTCTCATGCGTGTGTTTGGCCAATATTGAAGCAACGAATATGCCGTCTCGAACACGAGGTGATCAGCGGCATTGGGGTTCGGAGACTTGTCAAGTTTCCATTCTGCAGGGTCCTCGTCTCCGAAAGCGGTGAGATCATGCTGGTCTTGCGAACGGTGATTAGACATTAATGGCACCTGGCCTTTGAGTGCGAACACTGGAACTATCGTGATAAGACATAGAAGGACCGCTTGCAGCATGGAAAAGATTGGTATCACACGGCTGGAGGTAAACAAGACTTGGAGTATCCCAAAACACTAAACGGCTTTAGAAAACCCACGAGGTCTGGGACATTGGATAGGGCGGAGATATTTAGACTCCGATCGGATGATCCCCTGCACGTCCAATCTCCTCTTGCCTGACGACGAGTGATGGGACAGGACGGTTCGCTTCCACTTCGAGTTAATGGGCAGCCTATATATCTGGTATCCAACAACCTAGATTCAGAGACCGTAAAAAACGAGGCGACGTTTCGTAGAACGATTCGATGTCATAGGCGTCAAGACCGAGCTTGGTCTCATTCTCCATGAACACGGTGCAGCCGGCTTCTCTCTGCACGATCCATAATTCCTGTTCACATGACCACACGAAAGACGCACCAGAAGCAGGATCATATAAACAATGTATGGAAGCCGTCTGTGAGATCACTTGACCCACACGTTCCAGCCCAACCAGGTCGTTAGCTAATTCAAGTTCCCTCTCGATATATCCTCCACGCGCGCGAATCCAGCGATGGCCTTGTGTTCAACGCAGGATCAATACGCCAACGGCCCATATCTTGCGTCCCACGATCGCATTTCCATCCTGTGATACGTTTGATGAGGGAGAGACGTCAGACCAATTCTTCGTTCACAAAGGGCTTGAATCCATGGGTTCACCTCACGGGAGGAAGTCTTTTGTGTCCAGTGGGTCTGCGGCCGTCGAAATATACGACTGTGAGGAAACAACATTAGGTCGCTCCTGTAATTAGATAGACCGACTCGGGAGATGACGTCGCCCGGAGAGTCACCGATGACGACACTACCACCCTCGCCGCTGCACACCCTCCGCGTGCACCAGGAGCCCGTGCTGGCCGTCTTTATCTCGTCAGACGATGAGCGGATATACTCTGGTGATGCACACGGACGCGTCGTCATCACCTCCACCCGGTCCCTCCGCGCCATCGCCGACTGGCGCGCCCACAAAGAAGGCCTCCTCGGCATCGAAGAACACGCCCACCAGATCGTCACGTACGTCTTGTCCCAATCCTCGCACAACTCTGGCTGATCCCACCCGTTGCAAGGCATGGCAGGGACAACAAGCTCCACGTCTGGCAACGTCCGACCGAGTCGGTCGCCATCCGACAGGGCGGCGCGGCGTCGCTGACGGACCAACCGCCCCCGTCGCTGTGTTACTCGCTCGACGTCAACGCGCTCAACTTTTGCCGCTTCTCGTTGCTCCCGACCACCGAGGACGCCACGCTCGTCGCCGTCCCGAACCTGGTCGACTCCGCTCTCGTACGCCCGCGCACGGCACCCGCTACGCTCGTGTTCACCCCATACACAGGCCGATGTCTGGACGCTGCCCGATCGCATCCGGTTACATGCCGCGATCGGGGATGACACCTCCACGACGCCCTTCTCCGCCGGCCTTTCAGGGCGTAAATCCGGTCCGTGGGTGTACGTCGTTTTTTTTGGATGACCCATGAACCCCGTAGGCATCATCATGTCGATCCACCTCCACTTTGCGCCTTGGACGTCGCCCTCCACGTCCACCGCCCCGCGCGAGCTCCGACTCTTGTGTGCGTACGAAGACGGGGGGGTCGTCCTCCACCGGCGAACTGTCCCTCGAGGCACTCAGACCGTTGAGGGAAAAGGGTGGGACGTCGTCTGGAAGAGCAAGTCGCACGTCGAATCGGGTGCGTCCCGACCGATGCGATGCCGACACTTTTGGCCTCTCACACCCGCCCGTGGGCAGTGATGGCCATGGCGGTCTCCAAAGACGCCACGTTTGCGCTGACGGTCTCTGCTGATCACCTCGTCGGGAAATACGACCTCGTACGTCGCCGTGCGGTCGACCCCGGGTGCTGACCGTGATCGCACGTCGCTCAGAATGCCCCCACGCAGATCGAAGCCGAACAGTCGGTGCGCGTGTTTAGAACCAAACACCCGGGAAACGGCGCGATCGCCATCCGCGACGACGGGCGTGTGTGCGCCGTCGGAGGCTGGGACGGCCGGTGAGTCTTCTTTATTCCAGCGCTACCGATCGCCTCTCGAGCTTGCGGCGTCTCAGAGTACGCATTTACTCGACCAAGAGTTTCAAGCCGCTCGGCACGTTGGTGTATCACAAGGACAACTGTCACGCCCTCGCTTTCGCCTCGGGAAGGACCACAGGTGGATCTGACGAAGACGACATGACCGACGAAGAGAAGCGTCGGCGAGGTCGGTGGTTGGTCGTGGCAAGCAAAGACAACCGAGTCTCGATATGGGGTTTGATGAGCTTTGAAAAATCGACAACATCATGACTACCATGTGTTTGAGAGACCGACGAGTGGTATGTTAGATAGATATACCACGATAACCAAGCAAAAGGGTGACGCGCGAGCACGCGCACATCGAATCGTACACTACCTTGAAGTCGGTTTCGATATATTACAACAGACCTGCCGAACGTAGGTCGCGCTCTAGCTGCACTTCCTCGAGCTGCTGCTGCGTCGCAACGTGCGTCTCACCCCGGGCAGAATCGGATTCACCCAGACGCAGCACGCCTTGGATCATCCGACGAGTGGAAATGTCCCGCTCCGGTGATCCCCGCGCTTGGGTGGCACGAATGGAGGCCTCCCAATGCTTGATCCGCCAAAATCCGATCAAGGAAGACAAGAGGATGAACCAGCCTGGAGGAATGAAGCAACCCTGTCAGCGCCACACGTCCTGAGATCGCGTCTGTACGCACCCAAAGTCATGAGAAGAAAGGAGAGCCACTCGTTCGACGAGATGTTGACGATGGGGCTCTCGGCGGACGGACGCCCGGTTGGGGTCGGGGTCGGGAGAAACGATCGTTCTGGAGTCTGCTCAGGGAGATCGTCGACAAGACTCGGCATGTCGAAGCCGTCATCGCCGGGGCGGGAATAAAATCCGTACTTGATCAGGGTGAGTCCCAGACCGGCGCGTGACCCCAGCTTGGCTGCGTGGGTGGTGTGCAGGAGGTAGGTGAGCAAGAAGCCGACGAACTGGAAGAAAAAGGAGGTGAAAAAGTTGGCGAGGAAGATGAAGATGGAGCCGGAGGGGAGGTCGTCGATGATCATGCCCGAATCAGTGTCGAGGCCTGCTGGGGCGTGGACGGTCGTTTCCCAATAGGGCGGTACGGCGTCTGCTTGGGCTGCAGTGTACGACTGGACGGACGTGCGTCAGCGAGGACGGGCTGGGTGGGCGAATCGGACGTACCGGGGGCGCGTTGGTCTGTGTTTCTTCTGGCATGACGTAGACGTTGCCGTCGTCCGTGCGGACTTGGACGGGTCTGCTGGGCTTGGCGGTGACGTTGGCAAAGACGCCATCGTTCTGCGTCCCCCCGCCGAGGGTGCGAGACTCGGTTGTCGTGGGCAAGAGCCTGAAAGCGCCGAGAGCGCGGCGGAACAAAGAAGGGCGACGATCGGGGGGAGCGACGGAGGAAGGGACGAGGCCGTTGGAGTTGCCAATGTCGTTGGGGAGCGCGACGGCGGACGGTCGCGGGGGTGAACCGGGCGGGGGCCGCACGTAGTCAAAGTCGCGCTCAAAGTCGTACCCAGACTTGGGGGGAGCCGGAACCGAATAGCGTTCCTCTTCGTTGTCGGAGGCAAAGGCTTCGTCGAGCTCGCGATCGGCTTCCGGGGATGGCTGCTGGGTCGGCAGGGGAGCGTAGCCAGCTGGCATGTCGACTACGAGTGACTCGGGGGAAAGTGTGAACTGACTAAGCAATACGTCAAGGTAAATACATGTTTTTGAGATGGCAGGATGCATCATCAAGGGAGAATATTGCAATAGTGGGATAGCAATGATAGGTCCTCATCATTGAAGTATCAAAAATCCATGATCTTTGACATTCCTCTGGGCCTGCTCTGATGCTGTGAGACCAACTCTGGCATGGAGCAGCCATTGCCTCTGACTTGGAGTTGATGAATGGGCCCTGGACCTAACTAATATCTATCAGGCCTGTCAGGTACCATTCTAATTACTTATTGACATCTCTCATTCCTTTATCATGCTATGATGGGGTAGGGGTTGCCCAAACTAAGTACATAAGTTACAGGAGTGAACAGGAGTAGTTAGAGAACTCACTTTGGCTGCTGCCCAGGATATGGGAGGAATGACTGAGGGAGGATGGGGTGAAAGGGAGTGAATAAAAGGAGGTAGAGGTGTAGTTGCACCAACTCCAACATTGGAAGATGTGCCCACAGCTAGACTGCAAACAAGAATAGGATTGAGGGTGGAAAAACAGAATATTGAAGCTGGGGAATACCCTAACAGGAGGGTACAAGGGTACTCCTGTTGCACAGGGCAGAGAAGGGAGAGGTGAGCCAAGGATACTCACCAAGACTGAGACTAAAGTTCTTGTGACCAAGTTTGGGTTAGTTGAGATTGATGAGATCAACCCTTGTGAGCTCTTTAGAAGCTTGATCTTGAGGGGAAATAAATCTCATGATCATTACATCACAGCACTTATTGCCTTTAAATACATCCAGGAACCTGTATGTGATGTATCTAGAATAAGGTCAATGATGTCAGAATGACATCAGAGGATCTATCTAACCACTTCACATATTTGAAATAAGTGGGGTTGAATCTAGGTTGACCCAACACAGCAGTTGTGGAGCTAAGAGAGCTTCAGACTGATGACATCATAGCTGAGTCATAAAGACTGCATCGAGATCATCCTGTGGTTGATTGTTGAGAAGTGTAATGGGATTACACATTAATCTTCTATTAAGTGCGACTCATTAATGAATCATGCCTAATGCTTGACCTGTTTTTTTTAGTAACATGAATAGTGTAATATCACTACAGCCTGCCTGTATTAACAGAGCACAGGACCTAGTGTTTGATTCACAGAATCTCAACACCCCTTCTCACTAGAATGTTACATATGTATTTGAGGAGTATGGAATGAGTTTCAAAGCCTTTATGTTTTCTTGAAACTTGACATTTCCCAGATTCTTGGTGAAGATATCTGTGGATTGTTTTGTAATTTTGACATAGAATAGTTCAACTTCTTAAAATTGATGGCTTCTTGAATGTAGTGGTTAGCCTTTCTGACATGTTTTGTGTGACCTTCCTGTACATGATTTGATGCCAAAAAACATAGCATCTTGATTGTTCACACATAGAGGAATTGGCTTGAGTGGAAAGCTTAGTTCTTTAGAATGCTCATCCAGACTATTTGCTTTGCCACTTCTGTCATTCCACAATATTCTGCTTTAGTGGATGAAAGCCTAACATGTTTTTGTCTTCTTGAGAGCCATGAGATCATTCCATTTGTTATGGCTGACCTAAATGAGGGCAGGCATAGAACCTTTAGGCTTTGGACTTAACCATGAATGAGGATGATGAAGCTTGATGATTGCAAGATGTCTTCAAGGAGCCTACCTACTAGCAAGGTTTTGTGACAAAGGGTGCTACCAAGCTAATGGTGGCCAAAGGTACTACTGAGTTAATGGTGGACAAGGAGTCTGCTTACTATCGAAGACAGACAATGAGGACTTCCCACTGAAGGGTGGTAGACAGAGGAGACCTCTAGGTGAGGTTGACAATGGAGACTTCCCACTTAAGGGTGGTTCACAGCAATGAGGAGCAAGAAGATATTGAGGTTACCCTTGGGCCTATATTGGGGAGTGGAAACAATGATGTATTTCAGTGATGGTACAGAGACAGGTAAAAAGGTAGAAGGTAAGACTAGATTAAGGTTTATATGTGCAACAATGTGGGTTTATAGACGTAAAGGAGTCTAGGGCAGGCATGGAACATAGAGGAATATGATGGAAGGAATCACTGACAAAGTAAGTGGAGTGGAATTGCATGGAATGTGATGGGAACGGATGATGAGTCAAGGTATCATAGTCAGCAATGAAAAGAAATAAACATCCAAGTTGGGACTTATACCCATGCATATGAAAGCAATAAGTGAAGGAAAAAGTGTAGTCCGAGGTAAATCATAACACCATTTGCCAGGAATATAACATATCCAGTGGTGAATCTTGGTGTTTCTACATCTCCAGCCCAATCTGTGTCAGAGTATGCTATAAGACCATTTTGAGGACTGTTTGCAGAGTATTTGATACACAGTTTCTTTGTTGAAGAAACATGGTGAACAATCCAGATCACTTTCTGCAGGTGATCTTCTATTGAATTTGCAGAAAACTGTGACATGTTGATCACTGCAAATGCAATATCTGGTCTTGTTCCAAGTATTAGAAAAAGAAGCTTATTACAGATTGAAAGAGGTGTTGAGATTCTGTGAATCAAACACTAGATTCTGTGCTCTGTTAATACAGGCAGACTGTAGTGATACTCTATTCATGTTACTAAAAATATAGGTTGAGCACTGGGCTTGACTCATCACTGAGTCCAACCTAATAGAAGATTAATCAAAAGTGTATTCTCATTACACTTCTCAAGAATTGACTACATGATGATCTAGATACAGCCTTTATGACTCAGCTATGATGTCATCAGTCTGAAGCTTTCTTAGCTCTATAACTGCTGTATTGAGTTGATCTAGACTCAACCCCACTTATTTCAAATATGTGGAGTTGTTTGACAGATCCTATGATGTCATTATGACATCATCAATATTATTCTAGATACATCACATACAGGTACATACAGGTTCCTGAATGGATTTAAAGGCAATACAGTGACTTCAAAAATGTTGCAATGTTTGCTACATTTAGAGTAAGTGTAGTGTACTGGCTATAACTGTGGAAATATTGGTGAGACCAAATATAGTACAAACCCCTAACTACATAATGGTCTATATGTCACGTGATTTGGTCTGGTGGGGCCGGATATATGACCATTACAAAACAGCAATATCATTGCAATGGTTTTTTTTTTTCACTTTTGTGCTGATACATATATGTAATCTCCATTAAATGACATGATATTTGATTTTTTTGGTCATACAAACAAAGATATACATATAATGATTATGTCTGAGTTTAAATATATTCACACTCCTCTTTATTTGTAATCACTATTATCATATATTCTATCTTTGCTACCCAGAAGAATATCATTCTCTCTATGCTTGATGCTGGTCAGTCTGCTTGCTTCTACTGTTGTAGAC
>JBBPTO010002256.1:0-11439 GCA_038094155.1 Pulveroboletus cf. aberrans
GGTCTATCCGGTCAAGCTCCAATGGATCAAAACCAAGTGGATGTCATTGGACAGAGAAGGGATCAATAATTGGGCATATAATGAGGAACCTTTGGCAGATATCTATGAAGGTGCTGGTTTGGCTTTTCTGGTGCAGTCTTATCACAAAACTCATCATGTTCAAGCTCACTGGTTTGGGTTTGAGGTGGTTCAGAGGAACCATTGCAATCCCACTCACAACAAGCTTCTTCTACAGTCACTTCATCCAAATCTCGAAGTAGAAGAAGGTGATTGGAGGGTAACAGGAGATCTGGAGGAAATCCCTCCACAAGAAATGATGCTGGTAATCATGGACCACAAACTTCATCTTAACTGGCAATCTCTTCCTTCTTCCAGGGGTCTTATGGCTATTTAACAATGCATAATCTATGGTACTGATGAAGAATGTCAGATTATCTATCAAGGTTTTGCAGATGAGGCCCTGGAAAGACGTCTTGGAAGAGATTATAGAAGACTATGGCAAAGAAGAGCTGCAATCGTTGGAGAAGAGAAGTGTAGGCATCTCAGAATGGTTTAAAGACTATTCTCCTCTTTGCATAGAAGTTCCTCATTCCTGGCCTCTTCCATACTCATCTTCTTTTTCATATTCTTTCAATCTTGATGAACCTTTTCACAGTTTTCTTGAACTATGTGTTTACTTTCCTCAAGTCTTTTCTATTCCTTACATCAAATGTTCTGTTCAAAACATCTTGATTCATTCTGGGATTCTTTCCGATGATACATTGCCAAACCCACATTACTTTGTGAAGACATATTTTGTAAATCTTGAAGCAATATCATTGAAACTGATGTCAAAATGGTATTGAGTTACAAAAACATTGAGTCCCATGAATCAAACAAGATACAAAGAACTAAGAACAAAGGAATGGGAAATGAGGAGAGATCGAGAACCGAAGTGGAAAAGAAGAAGAAAAGCTTGGAAAAGACAGGACTTAACCTCTGAGGAAGAATCTGCTGCAGAAGTCAAAGAGCACCTACTCTCTCCATATGATGCAACTCAGGAACCTGAGACTATGGATCTAACTGAAATGGAACCACATATGGAAATAGCAGAACAAAATGAGGAATCAGGAAGATTGGCTAACACTGATCAAAGATCTAATGATGGAAGACCAGACTTTCAAGCTATTTTTGATTCTTACATGTTTGATGATGTCTTTGATCAATGTTTTACTAACATTGTTCTTCTTAGCTGAAATTAAAATGGTTCAACTTCCCACTGATCCTACAACCCTTTGAACTGATGGCACTCTTTTGGGTCACATTCCTGTTCTAACTGGTCACAATAACTACCCGGAATGGAGAGAAAGGATGAAAAACTTTCTTAAGGCTTACAACCTTTGGGGACTTGCTGACAGAACATGCACCTGGATTGGCACTGTTGCAGCAAGCAGAGCAAACTGGTGTTTGCTCAATGATAGAGTCTATGGAAACCTTTGCATGTCTGTAGACACAAACATCGCTGCAAGACTCTTAACCTATGACATACACTATGTCATTGGTGGCACTGGAGCAGATGCAAATGATATTGCTAACACCAAGACCCATGATGCCTGGATTGCTCTACAGAATCTTTACCAAGCATCAAGCATATCAGCACAGTTCAGCCTTCGAACTGACCTCGACAATGTCAAGATCAGGACTGACAGTGTTGAACAATTCACAAAGGACATGAATCGTGTCCGAACTCTCTTCAACAAGCTTGAACTCACAGGAGATAATCAAGCAGAATCTGCTAGAGCCATGCATTGCATGGTTCACCTACCAAAACACTTCAATCACCTTGTGTCAAACTTGACACAATCTACCAATATTGGAAATCTAATCTAAGACCACGTCCACAATGCTGCCCTTGCTGAGATTAATCTCAGAAAAGCACAAGGAACACAAGGTCCTTCAAAAGGACATGCCAAAGTCATTGCAGAAGCATCAAATGCAACTGCAAATAGAACAAATCCTTTCAAGAAAGGACTGCCTCAACAAAATAGATGGCAGTCTCAAACCATGGGACAAAGCTCGCAACAAAGCTCCAGTGAGCACACCCAAGGTAAAGAAGGGCAACAAGCCCAAAAGAAAGAATTTAGACCTGGTGCCTCTCAACATCAAGAGAAGAAGCAACAGAGATGCTTTGGTTATCAAAACCAAAAAAAGAAGACTGGCAAAGGATGAGGATCTGGTGTAAAGATGGTAGAATGTTTTGTTGGAATGATAGATGAAGCAGAATTCGAAGAAGAAGCTGACATTATAAACTGTTCTAATCCTCTCAGCACCACTCTCAATGGTGAACAGGACGAAGACACCAGAATGAATATGGCTGGTGCACCATCTCAAGCATGGGACACTCCATACACAGCACCACCCACACCCATTCAATGAGTGGCATCCTCCAATCCATCAATTGTCTCACTTCCAGAAGAGCCCATGCTCATCAGTAGGCCCTTTCTTATCCTGAAGCATGCCCTCTCATTCTAACCCACTTAATCATGGAGACAACCTGCCAGAAGGCAGAGACCCTTCTAATCAAACAGAAGGAGGAGGACAAACACCTCTTGTACACAACAGGAGAAAAGATAAAAAAGAAAAAAGGAAGCAGATTCTATTTCAAGGGGGCTTAACTGATCAAACAGAAAATGTAATGTGAGAAGATCAACCTCATTGGTATGCAGGTCATCATAAACCATATGGTTCTTTCAGCTATGGTTATTACCATCCAAACCAGGATACCCCTGGGTATTACCCAAGGAACGATCATTATGATTTAGACATAGGAGATCCAACAGATTACAATGTAAACCTTGGAGAGCAATCTACTTATGGTGACTGTTATACTGTGAGAGACAAGAACATGGGAATGAATGTCTTAGCCACATCCTCCCCAATGCAAAATGTATCTACAATCACAGACTTTCAAGCACAAGATTACTGGCTTGTTGACAGCGGGTGTTCTGATCATTTTTCACCATATATAGATGACTTCGCCCACATAGAGAACAGAACATGGTATGCTAAAACCGCTGACAATTCACCTTTGATAGGCTATGGACCTGGCAAGGTAATCATCCAACAAGATGGTAAACCTCTGGTCACCCTAGAAAAAGCCTGGTACACTCCAAAAGCAAAAGAGCGTCTACTTTCACTTCCCACTCTCACTCTGCATGGCTTTAGATGTGAGATTGAAGGAAAAGAATCCAAAATTTGGGACAAGTGTGGCAGACTTGTGATACAGGCGTCTGCTTTATCACCACAGTCTAAGTTACATTGGTTTTGGTCATCCCAGATCACACCAATGAACCATCAAGCAGCCACACTGCAAGAGACCTCCTCATATGAAATATGGCACCAGTGCTTTGGACACACAAGCGATAATGCTTTAAGACATGGAGTCAAAAATCTCACTGGCCTACCTCAATGTGCCATTCCCATGTCTTGTCCTCCTTGTAAAGGATGTGCTATGGGCAAATGTCCAACAGATCCTTTCCAGACTCTTCAGAAAGAGCAACATGGATACTTGAACTGGTACACACAGATCTAATGGGCCCTTACCCTGTGGAACCAAGATCAAGAGCTTGATATATTCTTACATTTATAGATGATCACTCTGGGTTTGCACTTGTTGCTTTTATCAGAGATAAAGCTGCTGCTGCACAACATTTTTAAAATATGGTTTCTTGGGCTGAAACCTTCACTGGTCAACAGCTCACCTCTGTTCATTCAGACCAATAAAGAGAGGTTGACCAACTGACTGACCTAAACTGCTATAGGTCTCCGGATAGGAAACTAGAAGGTCAGTAACACAAAGAAAGAAAGTGAAGGAATGATTGGTTCATCCCAGGGAAATTGCAGGTAGAGAAACAAGGGAAGGTAACTGCAGGGCTTACAGGACTCCTTGGTAGATGATCCAGAAGAGCTCCTAATGCTTCAGACATGGCTGATGAGCACAGGACTTGATTCTTCTAGGATCAAGAGAGAAAGAGAAGAGATTCAGATATGACTGGATTGACAAGGACAGAAGACTCCCACTCTGAGTGAGTGATAGATGAATAATTTCCCCTGTGCTGTGTGCAAAACACAACTTTTATAGTCTGGGCACACCTAAGACTCTAAATAAACATAAAGAAGGAAAAAGAGACATGAATCTGGTGACCGGATCATAATACGGAGTGTCTGGTACATAGTGTCTGGTACACTATACATATAGTAGAAATCCATCTGGCAGATGGACCAGATTGGAAAGAGATGGATATGAAGAACTGAATATGTACAACTAGGGTGGACTGGAACCGGATTGGACATGAATAGACACAGATGCTTGATGACTTGACAATGACTTAGTGAAAGTCAAATAGACATAGAATGAACAGATATGGACCTAAGGAGCAATGGCTCCTTACATCTGAGGAGGACTTTAGCAACTGACTGTACCCAGTCAGTCACGTGATGGTGAGGAGCAGAGTTTGAACGATGGACAAGTCGTGTCACACTCAGGCATGACTTGCCACAACAACACTTCTTTCTTCATCAACCACAACAGCAACAACAACATGTCAACTACCCCAACAATTGCCAACATCCTCACATTTGCATGAGCTGAGAAGATGGATGGTCTGAAGGAGGTGGCAGTCAAGGCACTTCAGTTCACAGATGAGCGGGCCCACGACATCAGAAAGGTGGTACCAGATGACAACAAAGAGCTGCTGGAGGAGCAGGAGATGTGGGCAGAGGAATGAGACCATGCCCTGGTGAGTAGCATGACATGTGTCGTGATTTTATGCCTGCTAATATGTTTTATAGGAATGACTTGAGACTGGCCTCCAAGAGGCACACAAACATGGGGCCAAGGCCTGCATTGGCAATGCTATGGTTGCCACCATGGAAGAGGTGGGTCCATTGGTGGAGTGGTGGAAGGTAGAGGCAGCGGAGCGACTGAGGATCGAGGAGGAACGGGCAGGTGAGGAAAAGGTGGAAGTGGAGGTGGAGGAGTGAAGATGAATTGAGGATGAGCAGGTGGCCGAGATGAAGGCAGCCCAAGAAGAAGCAGAGGCTGCTGCTTCCACCCCAGAAGTGGAAGCAATGGCAGCGACAGCAACAATGACGATCATGGCAGAGGGGACAAAGACAGCAGTGGAGGAGACAGGGACCAATGTGAGGGTGGATGAGATGATCAGGCAGGACAAGATGGTCGAGGGAGAAGCAGCACAGCTGCTCATCGTGGTGATTCCATGACCTAAGGTAAGTGATGGGTCTATGTGGATGGAAATGGAACTGACTGTCCATAGTGCAAGTGGATGCTGATGCAGGATGAGGAAAAGTGTGAGTCCCCCAAGACAAAGAAGAAGGCTGCCAATGAGACAATGGGAGTACAGCATGCAATGCCATACTCCCATTGCATGTGGTCTGGTACCGCCTGCATTGGACTAGAAGGGCAGACATGTGTCTGATGCAAGAAGCTCAAGGTGAAATGTGAGAAGTCATCAGATCAGGGGAAGAGGAAGGCAGAACTGGAGGAGAAGGCTGGGATGTCGAAGGACAAGAAGGGCAAGGTGCCAGGTGAGTAATGGACTGACTTGCACGATTTGAGGCTAACGATCCAGTAGAATGGATAAAATGCCTGAAGATGAAGCTGGTCTGGCTCAAGGATGAAGATGAGGATGAAGAAGACAAGGAAGACAGACCTGGGCCCAGCAGGCCCTTCAAACCAGGTCATGCAAGTCAGAGGGAAATGGTGGCCCATATGGCCAAACATCTGGAGGTGCACCTGCTGGGCTCACAGGCATGGCTGAAGGAGATAGAGGCAGAAGTGGGGGAGATGGGGGCCAAGATCGCCAACCAGCTGAAAGAGCTGCAGCATATTCAGCAGCTGGTAGAGGAGCCAGGTCGTTTTTAGTGTAGTATAGTCTTTTCTTTCCTCCTGTTCCTAAGTCATGTACAAGTATATAATTTCTTAAATCTGCATCCATGTGTCAATCCAATCTGGTCCCTAAGTAAGAGAGAGAATGAACATAAGTAAAAGTGTAATGAAACAGATCAGAAACAAGTTTGAACGAGACTTGATTGTGAGCGTCCGCTCGACTTGTCTTTGTTGATCAACTTTCACTTCTATGCCTACATGGATCAACTGAATGGTAAGTGTCCATACCAGATTGAGTCTGGTTTGAAATGGCAAATGAGCACTTTTGAGTGATGTGCATGTTAAAAAGAAATTAGCTACTTAGAGTGTGAATCGAGGAGGACTTTAGAATGAAACGAGACAATATTCGCTATAGTAAGAGATGGTTATTTTCGTATTTTTGTTGTTTTTGTGTAGTCTGCTAATATTTTGTTTGTTTTCAGTATCATAAGAATGTGATTTTTCTTTTTGATATGAGAGAGGTCACCAGATCGAAAACTGGGATAAAACAGAGATCACCAGACTAAACCTGAGGTAGAAACAAGTACAATAGTATTATTGATGGAGACAGATAAGCGGTGGATGGTTGGTATGATGGAATGGAATCTTGATAAAGGGTGGCAGATTGGAGATAGACAAGAATGGTATGAAGCCAATTGATTTATTGAATGATGAATAATTTTCTTCATCAAATTTTTTTTCTTCATCTATGACTGTCAAATGACTGTTTTCATGACCAGAAACTGTGAAAAGAAATGATTGAATCCCTAGCCAGTTGAGGGGATCTGGATTCATGAATGGATCACTAGTAAATGGAAGGACTGTTAAGTCCTTTCCCTTCCACAAGGGAGTTTTATTGATGACCTCCTGGGCATCATGCTGCAGGAGAGAGGAAAAAGAAAAAAGATGAAACAACATGATATGAATGAGGAGGGTCCAGCATGTCATTGATGATGACTGAATGATGGAATGAGAACACAGATGCTCGGTTCAATGGCAGAACTGAGATATGAATGGGCAGAACTGGGGGCAGATCAAAAGAAGCTGGTAGCAGATCAGAATGAACTGGCAGCAGATGAGAACAAGACTGTAATGAAGGGGCAGTAGAATATGACAAAGGTGGGGGTGCAGTTGACGATGCATGAGCATGGAAGGCAATGGCCACCAGATCAACATATGGGACCAACAGAAGGTCTGTCATAGGGTCAGATGAAGAAGGAGACAGCAATTCAAAAGAAGAAGGTTCAGTGAAAATTGAAGAATTGATGGCCAAGATGGCATCATCTTCAAGGGGTGCAGCAGGAGGCAAACATGATGTAAAAGATGGCAATGAAGTAATAGGAATGAACTCAGGACCTATGAGATCCTGAGCAGCAGACAAGATGGACAAGGTGATATGAATGCAGTCTGGACCTGCATGATCCGAATCGATGGATGAGACAGATGCAGGCCTGAGTGCCTGCAATGATGAAGTAGAAATGAGTAAAGAATGAGCCACAACAGGCTCAGGACAATGTGCACAAAAAGAAAGTATAAATGTGGTGGCAGCCAACATGTCCACTACTGGATATGAACCATCCAGGTGGATGTTGGACTGGACAATAGCCAACTGGTTATGGACTGCATTCCAGACCTCGAGTGGTAGCCCTCTCTTGAAGAGGCACTCACAGTCTGCTTGGGATATCCTGTGAAGTGTGATTAGTGGTGATGACATCTTTAAAAATTGAAAATGGTATGATCCAAGGTCTTCAAGACCTTGGAGCAGTTTCGATTGGGATGCATCTACAAAGGTCAGCAAGTCATCTTTGAAATAATGACTACCAGATTTGCAACCAGGATAAAGCAGAATGAGGGCTGCTATGAATGCAGACCAATCCAGTGCAGTGCTATCCACCTCAGAAAGAGTCTCCCAGAGCTCTGCTTCATCGAGGGGCACATAGTATAGCACACACTCGATCCTCTGTTGGTCACTGAGACCTTTCTGTGCACAAAAATTGTCAATATCTTCAAGGAAATGAAAAAGCATAGCAGGTAGTCCATTGAATGAAGGTGCGGTTGGTGTATCACACATGGGCAATCCGTGACAAAAAGGGTTAAATATAATGAAACCAGATCTGGATCAAGGATACTGGACCAGATAGAACGAGAGTGGATAGAACATAAGTAATGCAATGAAGTGGAAAATGGTAGTCAAAAGGGGGCAATCAAAGGTTAATTGATGATGGATGATAGAAAGGTATGTGAAATAAAGTATGAAGAGCCTGTAATGCAGAGGAAAGAGTACTGAATGACAGGAATGACAGGAATGATGTCTGTTGAGGTCAGACTGGAGTTGAGTGGTCAGATTGATGGCAGATTGATTGTTGTGGATGTTGAATGTATTGAAACTATCAGTGATCAGTTGCTAGGATGAGAGAAAAAAATTGGGGGTCGGATGCACCTGGGGCTTCCTTGAAGCTCGTCTGAATGCCCCTCACAGTGGGCTCCAGATGAAGAGAGGTTGACTGATCTAAACTGCTATAGGTCTCCAGACAGGAAACTAGAAGGTCAGTAACACAAAGAAAGAAAGTGAAGGAATGATTGGTTCATCCCAGGGAAATTGCAGGTAGAGAAACAAGAGAAGGCAACTGCAGGGCTTACAGGACTCCTTGGTAGATGATCCAGAAGAGCTCCTAATGCTTCAGACACAGCTGACAAGCACAGGACTTGATTCTTCTAGGATCAAGAGAGAAAGAGAAGAGATCCAGATATGACTGGATTGACAAGGACAGAAGACTCCCACTCTGAGTGAGTGATAGATGAATAATTTCCCCTGCGCTGTGTGCAAAACACAACTTTTATAGTCTGGGCACACCTGAGACTCTAAATAAACATAAAGAAGGAAAAAGAGACATGAATCTGGTGACTGGGTCACAATACAGGGCATCTGGTACATAGTGTCCAGTACACTATACATATAGTAGAAATCCATCTGGTAGACAGACTGGATTGAAAAGAGATGGATATGAAGAACCGGATATGTATAACTAGGGCAGACCAGAACTGGATTGGACACAGATAGACATGGATAGACACGGATGCTTGATGACTTGACAACAACCTAGTGAAAGTCAAATAGACATAGAATGACTGGATACAGACCTAAGAAGCAATGGCTCCTTACACCAAGGAGGGGAATTCATGGGCAAACTTCATGCGTTCTTCACTTCCAGGGGTATCACTCATCAAACAACAGTACCTCATACCTCTCAACAAAATGGTCAAGCAGAGAGATTTAACAAAACCATTATGGAAAAAGCAGAAGCTATGAGACATCATGCATGTCTATCAAAAGCCTTCTGGCAAGATGCAGTAGAAACAGCAAATTTCATCTATAACAGGCAATCAATGCGTTGTCACAACTGGAAGACCCCTATTGAAATCTTCAAAAGTGGCAACAAGCCAGATGTCTCTTACTTCTGAGTATTTGGTTGTAAAGCATTTGTCTACATCACTCCAGAACAAAGAAGAGATAAACTCAGTGCAAAAGCTGAAGAAATGACCTTTATAGGTTATATACCAAACATCAAAGGCTGGATATTTTGGTCAACAACCAGGAGGAGAGTCTTTGACTCTACTCAAGCTGTATTCAATGAATCAGTGTTCTCTCATTGGCTCAAAGGCCAAGAAGATGAACCAATTCCAATTCCAGTAGAGGCTGAAGATACTATAGCAAATGACACCCCTATTGATCAAGAAGATCAAGAATCTTGAGAAATACCAGTACAACCTCGAGGCCTGGTAGTACCACTACCAATACCAAGAGCAAATTTAAATCACAATCAACCACAAGCACCACTAAAAGGCAGTACTAGTGATGAAGACTCCTCAGGAGATCATCCAGACACATCTTTCACTTCAACAACATCACCAACTCCCTCTAAAGTCTCTACCCCTAAGAAGAAGGATTTACCACCTTCATATCACTCTGTACCTCCTTCTCCTTTCAAACAAGGAAAGAAGCGTCCACCATCAAAAGAAGACGTAGACAGACACAAAGCGAAACAAAGATTACTTCCACAACAAGAAGTAACTGAACTAGAAGAATCTGATTCAATAAGGAAAAGAGACTGGATGCTACTAAGACAAACTGAAGATGAATCTCTAGTGAGATTCAGAGCATGTCCTCATCAATATCATCCAACTAGGAGAGAACATGAACAAACCTTCAGACCTCCTCAAGAACCTGTTCGAAGATCAACAAGGATTGCCCAAAGAAGAGTTCAACCAGACTCTACCTATGGAGATCTCACTCCCATAGAGATAGAATGACAGGGAATAAGAGCTTCAATGCAAACTCCTATTGAAGAGGATGTACAAATTCAGGAGGAGCAAGTTCAAATAGAACAAGCTCATGATGAAGAAATGGAAGAACAAACCAATCAAGAAGGTTTAGAACAACTCTATGAATCAATGTCCAGCTTAGCTGCTCGACATTCAATCAAAAAAGTGTCAAACCTTAGACAGGATGGACAAGTCATGTCACAAGGTTGGATAAATGGACTATTGGCAGCAGCAGTCACAGGATCTGCTGATTGGAAAGTGCCAATATATTACAAAGACATCGCCAAGTTACCTCCTGATCAACAGGAAGCATGGCAGACTGCATGTGAAGATGAAATGAAATCTCTACATGACAGAAAAGTCTGGAAGCTTGTAGATTTGCCCAGAGACCATTGTAAAGTAGCTATAGGACTTCAAAGTGAAGTCTTAAGCAAATATGTAGGGTGCAAGTATAGGTTTCAACCCAGGGGATTGCAAAGAGAAGGAAAGAGGACTATAAGAGGGGCTCACTGGTTGTCCACAGGACACTGGAAAACTAATTCTGGCTTCTCCCCATTCGGTAGGGCTATAAAATCAACTTGGTGTTGCAGGACTTGAATTGAAGTGAAGGAAATGGAGGGAGAACTGGCTTAGGATTGGTACTGAATGGAACTAGATGGCTTGCATGGTGATGGTAGGGGAATTACATCCTAATTCAGGCATATTCAAATGATATATAATAAGGAAAACACAAAAGAAGACAACTCGACTCTAAAGGAATGGATCTAGTGTGTGGGAAAGTGATCCGGTGCATGGGAATCTGATATTCGGTGGACCAGATAGGTATCCTGTGTGCATAGGTCCGGGTCTGATACATTGAATTGAAAGAAACCATAGACAAAAGTGTAGACAGATCAAAAACTAACCTTCAGACAACTACTGGATTGACTCGGATCAAGATTGGTGGCAGCATGGAGCAGTCTCAGATCAAATGGAGTGCAGGATAGGGAATAGAGATGGCTAGGGATGACCGGATATCACTGTAGGAAACTACACTTTCCTACACCGTCAACCAGTGAAAGGGAGATGGGTTTTTGCTATCAGAACAGGCAACCATGTCAAAGCAAGATACATTGCAAAAGGCTTCACACAAATCTTCAGTGTGGACTATGAAGATACCTTTTCACCTGTTACTCAATTTGAAACAGTTA
>JBBPTO010002257.1:0-11436 GCA_038094155.1 Pulveroboletus cf. aberrans
CTTACATGGCCTGAAACGTCACGAAGAAGCAGTTGTGGCATTCGATGCAATGCTTCTCAGGCTCGATCAGTCAGCCGTCAAACAGATCCGTGGTGAGTCATCGCCTCCGTACGCATCGGACCAAGCGATAACTATCACTACCAGACCTTCGTAGCCAGTATGTCGATGCCAGGCCGACAATTCAACGGATCGTCAAGCAGATCGTCCGTCCCATGCCGCGGGTGCTCATCGACACGGACACAGGTCGTCTGCTTGACAAAGACCAACAAGCGGCAGCATTCGAGCAGCTCCCGATTTACCATGAACTTGTATCATCGATGACAACAGAACTCGACTATGCACGTATTCGCAGCGCAGTGAAGGAGTACTATCGATACGTGACGCTCTCCCACACATGGGAATACAACGAGCCCCTGTTGCAGACCGTTGAGAACACCTCCGTCTACAAGCTAGAACAGTCTCTTACAAACACCAAACTGCAAAATTTCTGTTCGATCGTGCGTGCTCTGGGCTTCCGGTGGGCGTGGAGCGATACTGTCTGCGTAGACAAGCTGAACCACGTGGTCCATCAAGAGTCATTGGTCGCCATGTTCACGTGGTATCGTGGCTCCTCCCTCACGCTCATCTATCTCCGCGATGTCTTGTCCGGGCGTCAGCTCCCTGATGGTCTTCGTAGGAGCAGATGGAACACACGCGGATGGACTTACCAGGAATATGTCGCTGCCCAGGCAGTCCAATTCTACACCGAGGACTGGAAACCATACCTCGGGTTGGACTTGTGGAACCACAAGGAGTCTCCTGTCGTTATCTCGGAGATGCAGCAAGCAACAGGCGTTTCGGCACAGGACATGGCTATACTCAAACCAGGCCTCGACAGAGTACGCGAGAAGCTTTACGTTGCTTCGACGCGCCAAACAACGCGCACGGAAGACATCGCCTATTCGCTCCTTGGGATCTTCAATGCTTCGATCCCGGTTATCTATGGAGAGGGTGATCGTGCTGTCGGCAGACTGCTCGAACACATCCTCACGGGTTCCGGCGACGTAACAATCCTCGCTTGGACTGGGGATGCAGGGAGCTACAACAGCTGCTTGCCTGTCGACCTCACGGTATACAATGAACTCGTCCCGCTTCATATTTCCCAACCTATCGAGCCGAATGTGATGGATGCGACCATCAGCGCACTCCGTTCATCCTCGCCCGATCTCTCCCTTGCCGTGATATTACATGAACAACTCAACGCTCTTCCATCCCCATTCCTCGCTGCCAGTCGGCTTCGACTTGCTGGTGTCGTATCTCCTGTCACTGACCTCGTCCATACCTCGGGTCCAGAACCCACGACCGATATCTGCGTATACCGTGGGACGACACCGTTGTTTGGGGACGTGGAGATCGAGACCGCCGATGACCTGACCGAGGCCGGCGACTTGCGCCTCATTCATCCATGGATCCGCCCCCTCCTCGAGCAAGAATTTGCGCGTCGCACGGACGCGCACGACGCGATGACGCAAGCACTTCGGATGGTGGCTCGTCTCCGACAGCCGTTTGGTGCGCTCTTGCTCGAGCGGGTGTCACACGTCGAGTACAGGCGGGTCGCGACGGATTGTCTGATCAAGGTTCGCGTTCGTGAGGACGCTTCGTTGAGGGACTTAATGGACAGTATCAGTACCGTCGAGATCCAATAGCCGTTCCGTATCTCACCTCGAGTGCTTTCTCCGTAGCCTCGACACCTGATCCGCGTCGCGCTAGCTACGTACAAGGTCGTCATTTCATGTATATTGCTAATCAGTGCTTTTCCGTTCCGACCTGCCTGCAGATATGTTTGCTGAAGTTGGGCTCTAAGATGCTTTCTTAATGTATGCAGTGTTAAATAACATAGGGTAACAGGAGGGTGTTGAAACTTGGTATTCGCTTTCCAGTTGTTTACACTCTCATATTGTTTCATCATTCACTATAGTAACAAGATACTTATGCCATTGGCTAGTATCTATGTATATCCTACTGATTATTTCAGTTCTCTAGTCATGTTTCATGACTCACACCTATCCTTATATGATAGAGATGTACACAGAGACAAATAGTCCTGTACTGTGTATAAGAAGAGCTTCCTTATGGTTGCTCTCCAGTTCCTCTAGTTATTCTGGTGAATCAGACAGTCAAGTTGAGTTCCCTCCTTTTCTGTCTTACTCTAAGGCCCTCCACCTTGTGATACTCCATTTATCCTTGGTGAGTTCTTCCACCAAGGTCCATAACCTTTCCTCTCCCTATCAGTCCTTGACTGGTACATGCACTTACTGTTTCAAGAAAATGGGCTTTCTGTCCAAGACATCTTCAACTGGTGTTGCCATAGCTTGGCTTGGCTCAGCTCTAAATCTAAGGTGGCTTGGCTTGGCTCAGTAAGCCAACCAGACTGGCAAGAGCCATATTTTGGCTTTCACTGACTTGAGCCAACTGTCAGTCAACTCAAGCCATTCATAATATCCCTCTTACTCTCATGCTCCTGCCACCCACTTATTTCATCTTGCCCTTACCACCTTCCTTATACATGACTGCATAATAATGACATGGCAACCACATTTTCATGGCAGCCATGGTGCCATCATGTCATCATTTTTCTGTCCCTTTCACCCTCTCATCCTTGATCTCATCCTTCCACTACCTGTTACAATCATCTAATCTATGATATATGAATACCCTACATCACTTCCATGCAGTACAATTACCCTAGAAACTCTACATGCAAACCTAGACTCTATGACACACAAACTCTATGCATGACCTGTTACATCTGACCTAAATGAGGGCAGGCATAGAACCTTTGGGGCTATGGACTGAACTGTGGACAAGGTGGTGACAGTGCTTGATGTTTGCAGGATGTACCCCATGGGAAGAGTTGTCAGGTGATGTCTACAGGAAGCCTACCTACTAGTGAGGTTTGGTGATGAGAGATGCTACTGAGCTAAAGGCTGCTAAGGATACTACTGAGTTAATGGTGGATGAGGAGTCTGCCTATTAACAAGGACAGACAACAAGGAGAACTACTGAGTTAATGATGGATGAAGAGTTCAGTGGCTTATGGAAATGAATGATGAGGACTTCCCACTTAAGGGTGGTTCACAGTGACTAAGAGTGAGAGGGTATTAAGGCTACCCTTAGGCCTGTATTGTGGAGCAGGAACACCAATGTATTCCAGTAGCAATGGTATAAGATGAAGGTAAGAGAAAGGTAAGACTAGACTAAGGTTTACATGAGTGACAACATGGGTTTATATATGTAAGGGAATTCAGGGCAAGCATGGAACATAAAGGAATATGATGGAAGGAATCACTGACTGAGTAAGTGGAGTGAAATCACATGGAATGTGATGAAAATGGATAATGAGTAATGGTATCATAGTTAGTGATGAAAAGAAAAGAATGTCCAAGTTGGGACTTATACCCATGCATATGTAAGTGATAAGTGAAAGAAAAGCATAGTCCAGGATGAATCATAACATTACCCCCTTAGTAGAACTGAAGTTACCATACTTTAAAAGTCCTTAACTCTCTGTAGGGCTCTCCAGTAATGTTGGACATAGCAGCGTTGTTGAACTGGTAGTCATCTTTCCTTTCATCTGGAGGTGGGGCTTCATTGGTGGTTGTCTGTAGAGATGAGGGGCAGCATCTGGGGGTGAACCAAATAGTTTGATGAGTATGTTGGTGTGTAGGGCTCGACAGCAGAGTTCCTCTGGACAATGATGAGGATGAGCGATGGGATGTGGGTGAGGAAGAGGGAGAGGGCCTAGAAGTAGGGTGTTGGAGAGGGCATTCCCACTGGTTATGGCCAGGGGTCCATCAGAGGCATGTGAGGCATTGATATTCAGGACAGCAGTCTTGAAAGTGCTGGAGACAATGGCATTGAAAGCAGGCCTGAGAGTAATGAGGGTTACCAGAGGTGAGATGATGTCACCCATGTTCTCACTGTGATGAAGCTCTGTCTAATTGATCAGGGTGATGGTCTCTTTCTCGAGAGGAGATGAAGATGCAGATGGAGTGGATGAGGTGGGGGTGATGACATTGATGGTAGCAGAAGTGGGAGCAGGGATGGGTACTGGTAGAGGCTCAGCATGCTGGGCATTAGTCTTGGCAAGATAGTGATCAAGGTCTGCTAAGAATTCTCCTAGTTCTAACTGGTGGGCAAGGATGTTGAGCTCAAGGTTGGCTTTGCTTAAGATCATGACAGTGATGGGATGGTTTAGGAAGTTAAGATGACCAATCTGCCTTAAGAGATGAACAAGACAATAAAGGGTAAAGCCCATATCTAGGTGGGCACTGATGGGGATGGCCATGTGCCTGTCATAGATGTGGTCATGATACTTGGCAATATAGAAATGTGGGATGGTGGAGGACCTAAGTTGGTGAGCGTGGATGGGGAGGTTTACTGTGGTGACAGGGCATGAAGGAGGAGGTCTAGGGATCTTCACAAGGGGAGCATGGAATGGGGAGTCAGGGGAAAAGCTGTTCCAGCTGGCATCTGCAAAGGTAGGGGAAGAAGGATGGTTCTCATTGGTAGGTTTGATGAAAGTGGAGGCGTCAGAGAGGATTTCTTCTAAAGTGGAGATGGTGGACAGTGAGTCAACGACAGAGGTAGGGTTCCTTTCGATGTCATTGGCAGCAAAGGCAATGTTGCAGAGTGGGAAGGAAGTCATGTTTCTGGGATGAAGATGATGGTGAAACTGGGGGAAAAGCGGACAGGTGATGGTTCTTATATTCCATCAGGGCAGACTTAGAATGTTTCAAGTTCCACTTGGGTTTCCCAGAGTCTTCTTTGGCAGTATAGCCCTTCCATCGGATCAGGAAGTGGTGGTTAGACGGAGTTCCTTTATGACATAAGATCTTATCTATTTTGTATTCTTCTTTCCTGTCTACAAGTTCTGGGGGTGGTTTCATAAAGTTTGGGCCATGTATATTATTTTCATGATAGAATGATAGAAGAGAAGCATGGAAGACTGGATGGATCTTCCAGGTGGATGGGAGTTTTAGTTGGTATGTGATGGGGAAGAGTTCTTCTTGTTTTGGGGCAAACTTGGGGTTAACAATGTTTCATTTCAGGTTACAGGCCTCTAACCAGACTTTGTCTCCTTTGATGAATGGTTGGAATTTAGATGTGGTTCATTGTGCCATGGTCTGGAGAGCAAGTTCATGTGCAGTGAGGACTTCATCACGGGAGGCAGTGAGGGACTTAAGGCAGTTTTTGACCATAGGAACCTTGGTCTTGGAGACAATAGAAGGCAGGGCATGAGGTTTATAGCCCATCATGAGGTGAAATGGGGATTTTCCTGTTATGGAGTGGGAATGGTGATTGTGCATAAACTCTGCATGGATAAAAAGTTCATGCCATGAGGATGGATTGTTGCCACAGAAGATCTGAAGGTAGGTCTTGATCTCCTGATTGATGTGTTCAGTTTCTCCATCAGTCTGGAGGTGGTAGGCAGTAGAGAGGGTGAGATTGTAGTTTAAGAGCTTTCTGAGCTCTTTGGCAAAGGTGGAGGCAAATTGTGGGCCTCTGTTGGAGATGATCTTGTCATAAAAACTGAAGTGTCGGTAGACTTTGTGAAGAAAACGGGTAGCAATACCCTTAGCAGTGGCAGTTTTATAGAATTACCCCCTTAGTAAGCCCATGGTTGACCATGACCAAAAGGGAATTGAAGCCAGAGGTGGTGGTGAGAAGATCAGTGATCAGATCACAAGAGATCTGCTGGAATGGGTGGGTGGTGGGGGAACAAATGGGGGTGAGTGGAGGTACAGTGGGGTGTGTGTTGGCCTTGTTGGCCTGACAAGTAGTGCAGCCTTCAATGTATTTACAGACATAGTGGGCAAGGCTGGGCCACCAGAATTAGGAGGAGACCAGTTGGCAGGTTTCAAGGTAGTCGGGGTGACCAGCGGTATCATGGTTGTGACAATGAAGGAGGACCTTTTGATGAAGGTCAGTGGTGGGGACATAGATGTGATCCTTATAAAGGAGGATGCCATCATGGTGCTGCCAGTCAGAAAGATGGGCATGAAGGGGTGAGGGTATGTTGTTAGCAATGGATTGAAGAGTTTTAAGGACAAGGGGATCCAACTCAGAGGCATCCTCAATGAGTGAAGCAAGGGAGGAGTTGATGAGCTGAATGAATATAAATGGTGGGAGGAGCATGGTGGACTTGCTGTTGGGGTTGGACGAGGGGTAAAGGTTGGAATGATGTGATAGGGCATCAGGGGTGGCAAGAAGTTTGCTGGGGATGTGGTGAAGTTTTGGATCATAGTCTGCAAGGTCAAGGAGCCACCAGGCTTGGCAGCAGTTCAGGTGTTGGGTGGTGTGGAAGTATGTAAGGTTCTTATGGTCTGTGAAGACCTGGACAGGAAAGGATGTGCCATGGAGGTATTGATGCCACCCCTTGAGGGCATGGAGGATTGCAAGGAGCTCATGATTATAGATATTGTAGTTCCTTTCAGCAGGGAAGAATGAGGAGGACAGGTAGGAGCAGGGATGCCAATCACTGTTGGCATCAGTCTGGAGGAGGACTGCACCAGACATGTACTTGGAGGCATTGGTAGCAATGGTGAAGGAACGAGTGGGGTTGGGGAGCTGAAGGATGGGTTTGGATAGGAATAGGTCCTTCAGTTGGAAGAAGGCCATGTCACACTCTGGCATTCAGTTTCATGTGAGGTTCTTCTTGGTGAGGTCAAGAAGAGGGTGAGCAACAGAGGAGTAGTCAGGAATGAACTGATGGTAGAAGTTGGCAAAACCTAAGAAGAATCTTACTTCCTTGGGTGTGGCAGAGGTCAGCCAGGATGCAATCCCATCAAGCTTGATGGGATTCATGGCAATCTGCCCAGGCTTGAAAATGAGGCCAAGATACTCCACTTTGGTAGCAGCAAAAGTACACTTCTTCAGTTCGAGGTAGAGATCCAACTCCTTCATATGCTTGAGGACTTGGCAGGTGCATTCAATGTGGGTAGCCTCATTGGAGGAGGTGATCAATAGGTTGTCCATGTAGATGACAAGCCATCCTTTGGTGATCATATCACAGAAGGAGTCATTCATGAACTGTTGAAATGTGGCAGGAGAGTTAGACAAACTGAAGAACATGATGGTGGGTTTGAAGAGCCTCTTGTAGGTGATGAAGGCAGCTTTCCACTGGTGTTCATCTTTGATGTGGACATTGTTATAGCCCCAGTGGATGTCAAACTTGGTGAAGACCTTAGCATTTTTAAGCTTGTCAACAAGGTCAGAGATGAGTGGGAGGGGATAAGCATCACGGATTGTGTGCTTGTTAACATAGCTGTAGTCTTGGCATGGGCAGAGTTTCCTGTCCTTCTTTTTGATGAAGAAGAAGGGAGAGGCTTGAGGGGAGTTTGAGAGGCAGATCTTTCCAGCCTTGAGATTCTCTTCAAGGAAGTCTTTGGTGGCTTTGCATTCATTTGGGGACAAGGGGTAGATTTTCCCTATCTTAGGGACGAAGGTTTCATCAAAGTTGATTTCATGGTCATAGAGTCATGAGGAAGGTATGTGGTCAGTGGCTTCCTTGGAAAAGACTTCTTTGAAGTCTTCATATTTCTTTGGAAGGATGATTGGGGCCTTTTCAGGTGTGGCAGTGAGCTCAGTAGCAGTGCTGACTCGAGCAATGATGTTGAAGTTGGGGACATAGTATTTCCTGGCTTTGTGAAGACAGTTGGTGGATGTTCCATGTTGATAATGGTAGTCCTGGACTTGGGTGATGGTGAAGTCAGTTTCCATGGCTTGTTGCCAGTAGTCCCAGAGGTGTCCATTGAAAACTTCATGGATCATGTCGTGATGTGGGGGTCTTGGGGTATGCTGAGTGAGGTGGTTGTAGTGATGTTTGATGTTGGTGAAGAAGCTCTTGTATAGAGCTTTAGACTCATCCTTAGATTCAGGGATGTCAAGAGTACAGGCTTCCCAGTTGATGATTGGGTTCATCTTGGTTAGCCATGGCATGCCAAGGAGGACATTGGAGTTGCTGCAGTTCATGACATAGAACTCAGCATGTTGGGCTATCCCTTCAATGTTGGTAAAGAGATTACAAGTGAAGCATATGGACCCTCCTTGATTGATGGAAGCATCTGTGTTATGAATGGGAATTGGAGTTGATAAATGAGTGGTAGGGAGGCAGTGCTTTCTAACAAAGCCCTAGTTGATGCAGTTGATGTCTGCACTGCTGTCCATGATGGTGAAGGTGTTGACAGCTTTCATAAAGTGTGAGGGATCAATGAGTTGAATAGGGATCCTCATCAATTGCTTATCCTTGGCATTTACAATTAAATTCACACTAAGAAAAGAAGGAAAGTCATGCATCATTGTAACTTCCCTTTTCAAAAATCCATCATTGTCATCCTTTCTACCATGGTCTTCTTCAGCTCTTCATTTGTCAAAATGCAACACCTCTGATCTCTGGACATCTCTGAGGTCATCCACTACAACTCTGAGGTCAACGCTGAAGAGATGTTGAAAGACCTACATATACTGCTATGGGTCTTTGGATAGGAAACTAGCAGGTCAGCAACACAAAGAAAGAAAATGAAGGGACAATTTGTTCGTCCCATGGGGAATTCATAGGGTAGAGCTCCATGGAAGAGAACCACAGGACTTACAGGAGGTGAAATGGATGATGATCAGAAAGAGCTCCTATGCTTCAGACACAGCTGATGAGCACAGGACTTGATTCTTCACAGATCAGGACAGAAGGATGAAGATGATGATCACAGACATGGCTGGATCACAGAAGATGACGAAGAACTGAACTCAAGATGGACGGCAGATAGATAGATGATAGATAGATATTGTGCTCCGTGCGAAACACAGTTTTTATAGTCTGGGCACACCTGAGACTCTAAATACATGTAAAGAGCATGACCGGATTGAAAACTGGATCGTTGGATCAATGTATCCGGTGACCGGGTCAACAGAACTGGATTGACCGGATGTACAAATGAAGGTGTCTGGTGTAGTAAAATAAAGGATTGACTTACCAATGGGTGACGGATGAGGATGGATCAGATTGGATATGAAGACCAGATCATACAGGATATGCCAGATATGCCAGATACGAGGACAGGGAACTACCATTCCCTACAGTGCACCAAGTTCCTCAACTCTGCTCCAGAGCATCTTGGAGTTGACTGTTTCACTCAGTAAGGCCCTTTTCTCCCTTCAGACCTCATATATCCTATTCTGGACATTGCATCGGAGTTACATCGGAGTTCAAGCACTCTAATCTCCATCACTATTTAGTCAGTCCAGTTTCGTCATTCCTCCTTCAGTTGTTCCACTACCACTGTGCAACTGAGGTTAGTTCTTTAGCTAGCTTTCTCTTTACTTATGTCTGTAGTCTGGGTATCTCTACCCCTCCATAGCACACAGAATTTGACATCATTGACATCATCATCTTCTATCTCCTAGAGCCTGGGAAGATCTGTGGGGATATCAGCCTTAGTCACTTTCTTGACCTGTGGTGTAGGAGTGAAAGGGTAAACAGGGCAAGAGTGGGAGCCGTGTCCTTTCTTGTAGCAGTGGAAATAGAGATTCTCTTTTTGAAATCATTCCCATTCTTTGGGAGTCAGTTTTGAGAGGTGAACAACATCAATATCCATGGCATTAGAGTCTCTAGGGGGTCTGGGGGTGGGTTTCGAGTACTGGTGGTCTGGGTAGTGGAAGCACTGCAATGTTGGCATGCTACACATCTCCTTCATCCCACTGCACCTTGAAATGGGAGGACTGGATATCCATTTCTCAATAGTAGTAGGCATGGTATCCATAGAGTTGATCCTCCTCATGAGAGCAACAGGAATCCTGACCTGAAAGAACTGAATCAAGGTCCAGTGGGTGGCAGCATCTGAGGTGAGTGGGAGTAGGTGAATTCAGCCTTCCCAATGTGGAGAAGAAACTTGGTAATGTAATTATCAAGTTGAGAGACCTTCTTGATGTGATGGGTAGCAAGCCAGGATAGAGTGGCCTGCTTGGTGTTGCCTCAATTGAAGACAGCTTTGAACTCCTTAATGAAATCCTTGAGGGTGCTGAAGTTGTCAGTCTCAAGGGCTTTGGAACACTTGGACTTGGACCATTGCTTGGCAGGGCCTTCACTCATATACAAGAAGAGGAAGCCGATCTTCTTATGATCAGTGTCATAGATGTCCTTGTTGATGAGCATGTAGGACCAGGCAGAGGTAAGCCATGGGATGGCTTTGAAGGATTCTCCATCGGTCTTGGATCTAGCGAGGTGAAGTTCAACAGATTTTGAAGTAGACATGGGGATGGGGGCAAGGGAAGCATTTTGCAAAGTGATATGATGGTGGACAGTGAGGGGTGGATTCAAGGGTACAGTGGGAGTAGCCACTTCTTTGTCAGAAGGCTGCTCAGAATCAGAAGAATTGGGTGAAGAATATTCTGCTGGAGGCAGTGGTGCATGTGTGTGATGAAAGGATTCACTGCAGAGGGGATTGGCAGAGGGGCAATAAGGGTGAATGGTGGCTTACATGATAGTAGCCAGATATGGAAAGAGAGTCTAGTCTTTTGTTATGTCTGACCTAAACAAGGGCAGGCATAGAACCTTTGGGGCTATGGACTGAACTGTGAACAAGGTGGTGACAGTGCTTGATGATTGCAAGATGTCTATGGGAAGCCTACCTACTAGTGAGGTTTAGCGACAAGGGATGCTACCAAGCTAACAGCTGCCAAGGATACTACTGAGTTAATGGTGGATAAGGAGTCTGCCTATTAATGAGGACAGACAATGAGGAGAACTACCAAGTTAATGGTGGAAGAAGAGTTTGGCAGCTTACAGTGACAAATGATAAGGACTTCCCACTTAAGGGTGGTTCACAGTGACTAAGAGTGAGAGGGTATTAAGGCTACCTTAGGCCTGTATTGTGGAGCAGGAACACTGATGTATTCCAGTAGTGATGGTACAAGATGAAGGTAAGAAAAAGGTAAGACTAGACTAAGGTTTACATGAGTGACAACATGGGTTTATATATGTAAGGGAATTCAGGGCAGGCATGGAATGTAAAGGAATATAATGAAAGGAATTGCTGACTGAGTAAGTGGAGTGGAATTGCATGGAATGCAATGGAAATGGATGATGAGTAATGGTATTGTAGTCAGCAATGAAAAGAAAAGAATGTCCAAGCTGAAACTTATACCCATGCGTATGTAAGCGATAAGTGAAAGAAAAGCATAGTCCAGAATAAATTGTAACATGACCCCACAACCCTACCCATGCATAAGGTATGACATCATATGCATTCCAGACTTTTCTAGACCATTCTATGCATTACCCATGACCCATACCCTTTACTACACCCTTAGACCTATTCATATATGATCTTCCATTCTTTCACACCCTTGCACATCAGGCATGTACAAGGCTGTTGCATGCTTCCATATGATCATAGCTAC
>JBBPTO010002258.1:0-11431 GCA_038094155.1 Pulveroboletus cf. aberrans
TCACAACTCTATCCATGCATGAAGTATGACATCACATGCATTCCAGACTCTCCTAGACCATTCTATGTATTACTCATGACCCATACCCTATACTACACCCTTTGACCTATTATCTATGATCTTCCATTCTTCCACACCCTTGCACATCAGGCATGTACAAGGCTGTTGCATGCTTCCATATGATCTTAGCTACATTAAATACATGCACAGGCAGCATGGCCATCTTAGATTAGTACACCATAGATACAAACATCCATGTAGTATATAAAGGCTTGAATAAAATCCACCAAAGGACAGTCTTGTAATCTTGGTGTTTCCTCAGCATCAAAGTCGTCAACTCATCCTTCCCTCTCCTCCCTACTTGGCCCTTGAGCGACCTAGAGCCTTTAGTGGTTCTGAGTTGTTTCAGAGTTCTGTTTTCTTATCAGGATATTCCTTTATTTCATATCTACATTCATTTCTTCATGTTTTCTTTCTGATTCACAGTCTTAGAAATGCCCAGACTTAAAAGTTTATACTTAGAACTTAGTTCTACAATGAATTACAACCATCTAGTATCCATCCTAAGTCTCCAAGTTCAATTTCCCTCAACTCCCTTCAACTTCAGTCAAGTTCTGACAACTCATGGTTGATTCCTTAGCCCTACCAAATGGGGAGGAGTCAGACTCTTATTTTCCAGCTCTCTCTGGACATCAGTAGCCATTTATATTTTCCCTCATCCTTTTTATTTCTCTCTTTGCAATTCTCTGGATTGAGAACTACACTCACACCCTTTTTATTAGCTTAGGGGTTTTACATTGATTTGGAGGAGGATCACTCTGGTGGCAAACTTTGATGCATTGGTTATAATGGTGAAGGGTCAGGACATGTTAGGGAGATGGAGGACTGGTTTCGAGAGGAATAGTACCTTCAACTCATTGAAGGACTTCTGACATGTGGGTGTGGGAGTCCAACTCCATGCAAGGTTCTTCTTTGTCAGGTCTATTAGAGGGCATGTGACTGAGGAGTAGTTTGGAATGAATGACTTATAGAAGTTGGTGAATCTGAGAAAGGACTGGACATCATTGAATTTCATGGGTATGGGCCAAGAGGCAATCCTGTCAAGCTTGACAGGGTTCATGGTGATCTGTCTGGGTCTAACAATCATTCCAAGGTACTCTACCTTGGTGGCAGCAAATGTACATTTCTTGAGTTTTAAGTGCAGGTCAAGTTCCTGCATTCTCTGGAGGATGCACTTTGTTCTTTTCTCATGAAGATCAGGGTCAGGAGAGAAGACAAGAAGGTTGTCCATGTAGATGACAAGCCATTCTTCAGCAATCATGTCCCTAAATGAATTGTTTATGAAGCATTGGAATGTGGTGGGGGGAACTGTGAGCCTGAAGAACATGACAAGTGGTTCAAACAGGCCTTTGTTCATGATAAAGGTGATCTTCCATTGATAACTGTCTTTGATTCTGACATTGTTGTATCCTCAATGAATGTTGAACTTTGTAACACTTGGTGTCTTTGACTTTGTTGACAAGGTCTGAGATCACAGGAAGAGGGTATGGATGCCAAACTGTATGTTCACTCAGGCAGTGGTAGTCTTAACAGAGGCAGAGTTTACTGTCTTTCTTTTTAACAAAGAAGAAGAGTGATGCTTGGGGGAAGTTCAAGGGGCAGATCTTTCCACAATCAAGGTTTTCCTGGATAAAGTCATTGGTGACTTTCTTTTCATCTGGGGACATGGGCAGACTTTCCCAACTTTGGAAACAAAGGAATCATTGAGGTGAATTTCATGATTATACAGGTGTGATAGAAAAACATGGTCAAATGCTGCTTTTGTGAAGATATTGGTAAACTCAGCATATTCTGGGGATAAGGTGGTCTTGGGCTTGGCTTTCTCAGCTGCAGCCATGAATTCAGTGGCAGTGATGACTCAGTTGATGAATCTTCTATGTCATGAGGTTTCTAGGGGGGTGAACTGGGCTCCAAAGTAAACAATATGATGGAGGTTGGTGAAGTCTTTCACAATGGTGACAAGGTCAAGTTCATCATCTTTCTGGAGATGATTAAAGAGCCTTTTGTTGTAGACTCAATGAACCATGGTTTCTTTGAGTGTGGCAGTGGGGTAGAATTTGTTGTGCTGTTTGATGTCAGTGACATGAGATTGGTACAAGTCTTTTGACTCATTGAGGGCCTTGGAGATAGTGCAGGTCTGTCTAGACCAGTCGATGAGGGGGTTGACCACTTTGAGCCAGGGTGATCTGAGGATGACATTCTGTCATTTTCAGTTCGTGACATAGAAAGGGACCTTTCTGATTTGAGGACATGTCAAGATTGCAGACTTGAAACAGTTTCTCAAGTTGGGTGGTTGAAAGTCTGTTCTTTTGAATGAAACCCCAGTCAATGCAATTGATATCTGTGCTGCTGTCAATTGAGGCATGGTTTTTGACAGTTTTCAATGTGTGTAAAGGTATGATGAGTTCAACAGGTATCTGCATAGATTTCATTGCATGAGATACAACTCCAGGAGTGCACACTGGGTAGGAGGTGGCAGATGTTGATGCTGGCCTCTGTTTTAAAAATCCTTGAAGTAGAAGCTGGTCATTCTCACATTCTTTTAATGTAGGAAGATTTTGAGGGTTCAAAGGTTACATTACATTGTTGGGCAGAGTGCTCTAATTTCCTGCAGTAGAAGCAAAGTCCTTTCTTCTGGCAGTGTTTCTGTTCTTTGGCAGTAAGTTTGGAGAGACAAGTGGTGATGGTGTCAACATCAATAGCATTGGAGTCTTTGATGGGTTTCAGTGGTGTGGGGATGGCATAGGCATAGGAAGGCTTGGTCCTTTCTTTGTGTGCTCTAGCAATGAGGTTTGCTCTCTCCCATTGCTTTTGGAAGAAGTTTGTGCAGTTGTACCATCCTTTGATGGTTTCAGAGACATGCACCATAGAGAGGATTTGAGTGCTAAGAGGTGATGTGATGGCCAGCTGTTAAAATGAAATAAGGATGATGTCTATGGCTGAGAGTCTTATGATGTGAGCCTGAAACATGGTGTTGAAGTCCATGATGGATGGAGTCTACCATTATTTCTTGTCCTTGGTCATGCAGGCAGATAACAATTAGGCAAGTGCATCAGCTGCTTTATCCTGCCTAATGAAACATTTCTTATGAAGTCAGATCATTTCCCAAAGCTCTTTTCAGTAACTTTCTTTATTCTGAATGTCTTGGCCCAGACTATCATTGGTCTTGTAGACCTTAACATTGACTAAGAGGTAGGCATGGACAGTTTCCAGCCATTCTTCCACATTAGTGGTGTTTCCATCAAAGGAGAATGGGGAGTTGAGCTTATGCTCTGTGGATTTCGATGAGAACATTGTTTCAAGGGGTACTAATGTATCAAGGAGGTTTGGGTGAGGAAAGACAATTCTACCAGACTGTGACATGGGTGTTGGTGATAGAGGGGTCAGCATCTGGAGAATAGAGGCAGAGTAGAAGAGGTGATGTGCTAGGTCAATTGTGACTTCTGTATCCTCCTCAGTGGGTAGGTATAGATTGTCATCTTTTGAGAGAGTTTGGTCATCTTGGGGTGACTCAGAATCTGAGGAATCATTGGGGTGTGACTGCCAACAAGTGTCAATGGGGGTCTGAGTGAAATGAAGGCTTATATGAACGTAGCTGATTAGACAAGCTGGACATTTTGTTATGCTTGCCTCAGATAGAGGAGAAGTGCAGCCCCTAAAGTAGGTCTAGAGTCAAGGGTATGAGGGAAACAGGGCAAGCCATTCCATGAGGATGGAGGTACAAGTGTTTGAAATGAACAAGGCATTCTCCTTGCTCTGTCTCAATGATCAAACATTGAAGAGAACTGAGGACTCAGCGATCTAACATCACTGAGGAAAAGGGATTCACTGAACAGTGTGGTCTCAAGAGCACTACAAATTCTCAGAGGGTCAAGGTATTCCCAGTGGGAGACTAAGAATAAGGGCCAAGTGGTGAAGGCAAAGATCCAATTTATTGAGGTACGTGAAGGGGAGGTCTAGCTTATGGAATACATGGTGAGATGAGGGGGTTTATATATGTATAATGTGGGTTCAGAGTAGGTAAGGAAGGAGTTGCTGATGGAGCAAGTGGAATCACAAGAAATATGATAGAAGTGATTCAGGAGTCATGATATTGTGGTTAGCAATGAAAAGAAATAAATGTCTGAGTTGGAACTTATACTCATGCATATGTAACAAGGCATGTGACTAGAAGGAAAAGGGGCTGATCATAACACAATGTATATGGTTAACAGACTAACAAAAAACCTACACCAATGGGAAGATATTTGTTGGATGGACATTGTGAATAAAACATGATTTCAAAGAGCAACCTACCTCCTCTGAATCTGAACAGCCACATCCAGATTCTACTGGGTCAAAGGCCATGCTGGAATCGCAGGCAACAAAGCTGCAGACTGCTTAGTGAATGAAGAAGCCAAACAAATTGACACTGACCCCATCAATACCTTGATCCCAGAGAACTTCAAAGCAGCTGGGGTGAAGCTACAAAGCCTCAGCCAAGCCACTGCCTACTGACCAATATGCTCACACAATCCACCAGGCTACCTATGAGTAACCCTATCAGATGAACCTGGATATCATGCACTACATAATCCACCAATCCACAGGAAACTTAGAAACAGATGACATGATATGGAAATCTACCTGCCACCTAGACCTATGTAGGATAATCCAATTCTTCATCTACAAGGCAATGAACAGAACCATATGCATTGGTAAATTCTGGTCTTCAATACCAAACCATGAACACTGTGCCCTATGCCATCTTTGCAAAAACCAAACAGAAGTAGATTGACACATTTTCAAAAATGCATTGATTTAGTTGATTTGATTAACCAAAAGAGATTTTATGATGGTGAATGTCAGAAAGAAGTGCTATTTGTGTTTGTGAGTTATGTTGAATATCTCACTGAAATGTTGATTTTTCATATATTTAGAAGTCAGCAACAAAACTGTCCCAACGAGTACCTTGATTAATTTGATCCCATATCTTGAAATATTCAGAATTACCTAATCAATGTATCTATATTTGGAACACCCTCGATTAAGGCCTTCTAATGATAACTTGATTTAATGGTCTAGGATCAATAGTTCTCCAGATATTGACTACCTGTCTCAACTCCAATGGCTCACAATCTATCCCTCTCCATTAATGACCCAGAGGATAACTCCATCATCATGGAGATGACCATCAGAGGGAAGACAGTTTCATACCTGACCATCATAGGCTTCCTAACGTATCTTATGCTCAGAACCTTTCTAGACCTAGCATACACAGTGGAAACACTTAGTTGTTTCAGCACAGCACCAAAGAGATATCATTGAAAGGCAGCAAAACATGTGCTCCAATACATCTGGGAAACACCAGACATGAAACTCCACTACAATGGAAATGAAATCTTCATGGACTCAGACTTCTACAGGTACTCTGATGCAGGTTGGTCACAAGACTCAGATAACTCCTGCTCCATCTCTGAATACCTCTTCATTAGCAACCAGGGGGCTATTTGCTGGTGAAGCAAACAACAAAGCATGGTTGCACTGTTCACTACAGAATCAAAGTATATCAGACCCAGCAATGCTGGACAAAATCTTGCCTGGCTCCACACCTTTTTTGAGAAGATTGGACATCTGCAACTCTGATCTACAACTCTTCACTGTAATAACCAAGCTGCCATTATTCTTTCCCAAGATCCACAGTTCCATGCCCGGACCAAACACATTCAATGAAAATATCACTTCATTTGGGATGATCTAGTTGGAAAAGGAAGAGGGGTGGTCCAATACATCTCCACTTGGAGACATGGTCACAGACATTCTTACAAAACCACTTACTCAAGAGAAACACTGGAAGTTTGTTTGAGCCATGGAACTCCATATGTGCACAAGTGGGAGTGTCAAAGTATAACTCCAGTACAACTCCAAGGGTACTCTGCCCTCTTTTTGTATGTCCTCTGTCTATTCACTTTGGAGTTGCATTTATCCATTTCAGGAATATGTCTCATTACATCATACCATTTCTTAACACATCATATGACTTATTTCTTTTTCTTTGAACCATTCCTTTCTCATCTCAAGATGTTTCAAATACACTTCACTTATCCTCACTTAATGCTGGACCAGAGTTTTCCAGAGTTAGACATGCACATATCATTTCACTACTCAATCCCTTTGTTCTCTTCAACTCACCTCAGTTGTGATTGCTCTCTTGAACATCTGGCTGAGGTGAGACTCTTTTCATCCATTTACATATAGTTGTACTGATAGCTAGTAGTACTGGGTACCTTTGCCCACTCTATGGATTTTGACACATGCTGATGTTTTAGAAAATGACCCTATAGGGCATTGTCAGAAAATTGTGGCTGCATGTTGTGTGTCATGTCAGTGCTGGTGATGGCTCCAGGCCATGATTAGAGAGGATAATGAAAGCAGTTTTTGAAAAGAGAAGTTGTCTGATGGGGTTGCAGTATTACCTGTCATGCAGTTGCTGTGTGACTGTATTACTTACTGGTTATCAACCTTCAAGATGATTGATCAGGTGATATTACTCAACCCAGTAATGAAGTCTTCATTTTTTCATGCCTACTAAGAATCTCATTCAAACACTCTCCAGGCTATTCAGTCATTCTTGCAAGAAAGGCAGAAAATCAACATTGCTTACCTAAACCTAGACACCAAAACAATGGCAGTTTTGCAAGACACCCAGCAAGTTATTGAAGTCCCACATACTGCACAAGAGCTTCTCTGCTCTGAACATACTTTCACACTCTTCATCACGCTCCCAGCTTACAAGCAACTTGGTATCAAGTAGAAAAAACTACAAACTACAATTTGAGGACTAGCACATTACATTGGAGTTGAGCTTGAGAAGCTTGAAAAATATCATGATGAGGGGCAGAAAACACATATATATGCTTTTGCAATGACTATGCCATGTACTTGCCTCTCATTATAGTGAAGTGCATCTGAATCCATCAGTTCTTAATCCTGGTTTGAAGTTTGAGTGAATCAAAATGCACCAGTCAGGTTCTGATGCCCATCAAGCACAAGAGTGGATGATCAAAGCAGTATGTGCATGAGAAATTATATGCAAACCATGACTAAGCTGTTTTTCACAACCAGATGACATTCTATCAAACTGTGATATGTCAAAAACAGGTTTGCACATACATGGATGATTTTCAGCCATGTTCACATGGGCCTCTGACAAGTCAAGCCAATCACTTCATTGACATGCCCTTGAATGTGGCTGCTGTAGCCTCCAAAGCACTTTCCAAAGGATATGGGCCAATTAACAGCCTCAATGTCAGTGTGTGATGCTCCAGATCTGTATCTTTTGTCTCTACTTCACACTCTCAGGCCTGTACACTGTCACCCATGCCAACACCTGTACTCTCCCCCATGTGCTTGCTGAGTACTGAGGTGAGCCCAAGTATGGAGAACCTTGCTCTGCTTGAAGAATGAGAGCTGAAAGAAGTCCAAAGTGATGCAGAATGAGAACTGCAGCATTATGAACAGGAGGCCTGCTAGTTGATTCTTCAAAGCATATCATTGATCTAGTCTGCTTCTGGGAGGTATGTCAGAGCCAGTAGTGAGCCCAGTAGTGCTCAGTTAAAAAGGGACATGTACATTTACACTGGTAAATTAGCCCATGTATTTTACAGTTAATTAGCAGGTTAATTCTGGAGAATGCTATATGGGATGTTAAATAGGGTAAAATAGGCTTGATATAATTATGTGGTTGTGGCACCCTATGTGCATATAGCTGTTACACCAAAAAGTAGAATACTGAATGACCAGCATTCAGCAGTGCAGACAGTATATGTACTAGTTATGGAACCTAGGTAAGCCAGTGTGTTGATGCCCTCTAGCTCATACTTGTGCATTCACATCATACTATGTAGCATGCACAAATTTTCACATTTGACCATTCAGCCCAAATCACCCAATGTGATAACCTGGCTTAACTCGCTTTGTTGTACCTCTCAGGGGTCAGAACACTTCAAAACCATATTAAAATATGTCAATGACATCATTACAAGCCTGAGGTATGTTTATTTATGTCAAAATATAACTCCAGTACAACTTCAAGGATGCTCTGCCCTCTTTTCATACATCCTCCACTTTATCCACTTTGGAGTTGCATTTATCTATTTCAAGAAAATGTCTTGATGCATTATACCATTTCTTCACACATTGTACAACTTCTGAAAGTCATATGACTTATTTCCTTTCTTCTGAGCCATTCCTTTCTCATCTCAAGCTATTCCTAATGCACTTTACTTACTCTTGCTCAACTCCAGATCCCCTTTGTTCTCCTCAAACTCACCTCAGTTGTGATTGCTCTCTTGGGCATCTGGCTGAGTACTGGGTATCTCTGCCCATACTATAGAATTTGACAATTTCAACTCTATGTGTGTTTTTTATGTATGACCAACCTGGACACTATGATATAAATCACAGTCACAAATTCAATCAGAATCAGCCTGCAGCTCATTGGCAGGATATGAACAACACACTCAACAGTTTCAAATGTCCAGCATCTGTCCTTGATGATGAAGACCCAAATGACTTTGAGTTCTGGTCTCACACTTGCACACCTCTCCAACCCTGCCCATTTGAGCCTACAGATTCAGAGGATGACTCTCAAGCTGGCTCTGACTCTCATAAGGATATTGGGCCTACAGATGATAAAATTTCATGCAGATTGACGATGCCACATGCTGGCTGGATGTGAAACACAAATTCTGTGGAATGGCAACTTGAAAAACTTCACACAATACATTTACTCTCAGTGGTCATACTGATTTAGACTCTGGTCTTCCATGATGTACTTGATGATGCCACTCAATCCAGAAACACAGCAGTGGCTATGAGTTCAATGGTCAATAACTCAACTGTGGTACTTGTGTCAAAATATAACACCTCTGATTTCTGGTCTTTTCTGAGGTTGTTTACTGCAACTCCAAGGTCAATGCACACCAAGTCTCTCAACTCTGCTCCAGAACATCTCAGAGCTGATTGTTCATCCATGTAAGGTCTTATTTCTTATCTCGAACCTGATATTTCCTATTCCGGACATTACATGTATGTTGAAGTCATATCAGAGTTTAGTGCTCGCATCTCTGTCCCTATTTAGGTACTCAGCATTGTCCTTGCTTCCTTAGTTGTTCTGCCACACCACTGTGCAACAGCCGAGGTGAGCTTCTAGATACTTTTCTCTACTTTACTTTACTTATGTCTGTAGTCTGGGTATCTCTACCCCTCATAGTGCACCCATTTTTGACAACTTGGCAACTCAATCCAGAAATTCAGCAGTTGCTATGAGTTCAATGGTCAACAACTTGACTGCCAGCACAGCTCCAAAAACCATTTCAAATGTTCTGATTGGGAGAACTGGTAGCAAAAGTCAATTTAACCATATTTGACTGTAAATTTGCATATTTTACATGTTAATTAGCATAAATTAGCATAGGTCAAATTGACCATGTGTTACAACTACCTCAGGTAGAGAATAGGCATAGCCCCTAAAGAGGGTCTAGGGTACTAAGGACGAAGGAGAATGCAGCAAGGTGTTCTACAAGAATGAGGTACAAGGGTTCTAGAAGAACAAGGCTTTCTGCTCATTTTATCTCAATGATCTAATGTCAAAGAGAAGACTTTCCAAAGATCTAACATCCCTGGGTAAACAAGAGGTTCCCTTAGAACAGCATAGCCTCAAGAGTGCTGTGAAGTCTCAAAGAGTGAGGTGGTTCCCAGTGAAAGACAGATAAAATGGGTGAGATGCCAACCACTGGACTAGTTCAAGGTAGACAATAAGTGAAGAAGAGTACAAGTGGTACTCATCCCTAAAGGATTCCTAAGGGTTGTAAGGTGAGAAGGGGACAGGATCAGGCATTTTCTGTGAGTTTGAGAGGGATCTGGCATGGATCCGGTAGTGATCCAGTGTGTATCCAGTAGTGAGAGTTCACTGGATCAAAAGTACCCAGTTGAGGATGAGGACTGAGGATGAGGAGGATGATGCGGATGATAAGGACAGTGGTGCAGGACAATGTCCTGCAGAAGTTCAGACAGGATCTGATGAGTCAAAAAAGGTGTTCACAATTTTGGAGGGTACAAATTTTATAGTCAGGGCATTTCCCTTGACTTTTGACTGACAGCTAGTCTAGCCATGACATAAAGTACCCATAATTAAAGATAGTGTCCATCATCCTGTTATCAGTGGAGACAGATCACTGACAATAAAAAAAGAAAATATAACCACCATTGCACCATATTCAGATATACAAACAGATGGAGGATGGTACATAGTTCAAAGAAAAGAGAGGAAACTGGAACCAGATGGATCAGATACATACAATAGAGGGTGGACCAGAACTGGATCAACAACAGATGAAACATGGATGGTACATGGCTTGAATGCATGCTTGAGAGAGACTGTAGACAACCTAGAAAAAGTCAACTGGACATAGATAGACCAAATATGAACCTAAGAAGCTATGACTCCTTACACCATTGAAGTGTGTGGTGTGAATTGTCCAGCAAGGAATAGAAGAGAAGGAGGAGGACCTGAAATCATGGGACCTTGTTCCTGGATGTGATAATATCATCAATGTTGTTGTTCAAATGACTGCCAGGCAGTAGTGGAGACTTCTCATCTGTTGACAGGGTTGTGAACTATGATGCTGGGAGGGAGTACGGCTATGAAGGCCAAGAGACTGATCAGAGTGTTACATATGACTACCTTGGGTAGAGGATAGGCATAGCTCCTGAAGAGGGTCTAGGGTGCTAAGAACAAAGGAGAATGGGGCAAGCTGCTCTACAAGAACAAAGGGCAAGAGTTCTGGAAGAACAAGGCTTTCTGCTTGCTTTGCCTCAACAATCGAGCATCAAAGAGGATAGACTTCCCAATGATCTAATGTCAATCAGATGGCAAGAGGTTCCCTTAGAACAGCATAGCCTCAAGAGTGCTACAAAGTCTTAAAGAGCAGAGGTTTCTGATGAGAGACTAAGATAAGGAACTAGAAGTGGAGCAAAGACCCAGTCTATTGAGGTACATGAAGGGGAGGTCTAGCTTAAGAAATACAAGTACAAGATGGCGAGGTTTATCTAGAGATGGGGAGAGTTCAGGGTAGGTAAGGATGGAATCACTGAGAGAGCAAATGAAATCAAATGCAATGCAATGAAAACAGACGAAAAGTCATGATATTGTAGTCAGTGATGAAAAAGAGAAGAATGTCCAGATTGGGACTCCTGGTAATGCCCAGAAACTGCCTTGACATGGGCAGAGGGCAGTCTGGAGGTGGGAAGGATGATGTTGATGCCTTGTATTGGGGTGACATCAGTGATGGAGGACATAAGACTAGTTGTGGGAGGTGTAGCATTGAAC
>JBBPTO010002260.1:0-11417 GCA_038094155.1 Pulveroboletus cf. aberrans
CTCACTGATGTCCTGAGAGAGCTGGAAAATAAGAGTCTGATTCCTCCCCATTCGGTAGGGCTAAGGAATCAACTATGGAGTTGTCAGGAGTTGACAGGAGTTGCAGGACTTGACTGGACTTGAAGGGGAAATGAAGGAAATCGACTCCGGAGACTTAGAACTGATGGTAGATGGTGGTCATTCACTTCTAGCACTAAGTTCTATGTACAAACTTTTAAGTCTGGGCATTCCTGAGACTGTGAATCAAAAGGAAAGATGAAGGAACGAATGTAGATACTAAATAAAGGAATATCCTGATAAGAAAACACAACTCTGACTCACAGATGACTCGTCCGGGGCGCGGGAACAAAGGTCCGATACTCCGGACATCGGAGTTCCGACTCGAGAAGATGGCCTGTGACTGTTGAGTCTTGGAGGAGCGGCGGAGGACTTTGGAGAAACTCGGAGGACAGACAAATACTCAGAGAAAGTGGGAATGTCACTGTAGGGAGCTTAAGTCTTCTACATCGCTGATAGTGATCTCTGGCGGGGAAGGTGCTCCCACTGCTGTTGGAGGTGGTGCATCTTCACAATCTTCCTCGGAGTTGGAATTTGTTGTTTTGGAGTGATGAGTGGGAGTCGAGGGGGTGAGGCCCTCCCACTGCCCCTTGGATGCACATTTCCATGGGGCAGCATCTGACTCCGAAATCATTCCAGACTCGTTGAATGTGACATGTCGACTGGAGATGATGGTCCACCATTCTAGGTCCAGGAGTTTGTAAGCTTGTTGTCCGTGGGTGTACCCAAGGAGGACACATTTTCATCTGTGTGGTCAGAACTTGCCTTCACGTTGTTCTTTTGGGATGAGTGCATAGGCAAGGCATCCGAAGGGGTGGAAGATGGAGGAGTTTGCCTGTCAGTTGAATAATTTGTGGAATGGTGTGTCTCCTCCAAGTGTGAAGGTCGGACTTCGGGCTGTGACATATGTGGCAGTGGACATCACATTGGTCCAGAAGGACTTGGGGAGTTTTGAGTCTTCCAGCATGGAGTTTGCGAGGAGGGAGAGTGTTTGGTTCATCCACTCTGCTAGGCTGTTTTGCTCGGAAGTGTATGGAGCGGAGGTTTCAAGGAGTGTTCTGTCCTTTCTGAGCGTGTTTTTGAGTTCCATGTTTGTGTATTCACTGCCCCCATCGCTCCTCAGGAAATGGACATGTGGTTCAGAGAGGTGCTCCAAGCCTATCTCTGTGCGGAAGAGAGCTTTGACGTCTGATTTCCATTGCTCATATGTGCTATGGACGTCGCTTTTTCATTTCAGAATGTAGATCCATGAGAAACAGGAGAAATCATTGACGATGAGCAGCCAGTATTGGTGGCCTTCCTGGGACTGAGGAGATATCGGACCTCTGATGTCAGAGTGGATGACCTGTAGGGGCTTTGTAGCATGTGGTTCAGATCAGGGTTCGAACGGAGATTTTTTCATCTTTCCGACGATGCATGGTTCACATAGCTCCAGAACTCTGGAGGTTTCATTGACGCCTTGGAGTTGCCCCCGTCAGACCATGGTTTGTATGTGGGGCATACTGATGTGCCCTAGGCGTTGGTGGAGCAAGTTTATGTCGATGGTGGTCAGACTCAGTTCTGGAGTGGATTTCCGAGTCACCTTTGCATGGTATAGACTGTCGGTGTAGGACCTGGTGAGGATGATATTGGATTTCCTTTTTATGAAGCAGGAGCCAGAGTTTGCAGGGAAGGATGAGGTTATTCCTGCTTTTGCCAGTTTCGGAATGGAGATTAGGGAGAGTGTGAACTCTGGGATGTGTAGTGTGTCATTAAGTGTTATTTCATAGTTTTGTTTTCTGATGTGGCTATGGAGGATGATCGTTCCGATTCCTATGGTGCTTACAGTGGAGTTGTCTCCGAATTTTATTTTCTGAGGAGGGGCGAGCACAGAGTAAGTGTGGAACCATCTCCAGTGTGGGACCATGTGTGATGTGGCTCTGGAGTCTATAATGATGGGATTGTTGGAGTTTGACTTATTGGACGCAATGTAGGCCTGAATGCATTTGTACAGAGCACAGTCTACATGGTCACTACCTAAAAGTGTCCACTCTGTACCTCCGGGTCCGGGGTCCGATGTATCCTCTGCTTTGTTTGCCTTCTCTTTGTACTTCTCCTTCAGTTCCTCCGGCCATCGCTCCCATTGTCTACACTCTGTAGTGTTGTGGCTGTCCATTTTATGGTACTCACACCAGTTTCCTTTTGGCTTTCTCCTTTTCTCCGTTTTGGCGATGTGAGCAGAGTTGGAGGAATGGGGTTGGAGCCAGAGTCGGGCTTCTTCAGACAAGATGCGTGTCTCGATGTTGTCGAAGGTTAGTTTGTCGTCAGCTGTGGAGTTCACGACAGAGGAAGTGAAAGCATCCCATTCCAGAGTGTGTGGGAGCGAATTGAGGAGGACAAAGGCAAGCATTTTGCTGTCTATGCTCAATTTCATGGTGGAAAGATGGAATTCGAGTGTCTGGAGGGAGGTGATGTGATCGGAGATGTCAGACTTGCTGTTCCATTTGGAGGAGAAGAGTTGTCAGAAGGAATAGAAGGCAGAGGCGAGATTGGATGTTTTGTGGAGTGTGACGAGGTGATCGAAGAGTGCTTTTGCTGTTGCATGGTGGGTGGTTTTGATTAGCAATGCATCGCAGATATGGTCCTGGATGATGCCCTGCACCTTCTTGTCACATTCCATCCATTTTTGGACATCTTCAGAGGAGGAGATGATACTGGAGATACCTGGAGTTGCGGGTTTCTTCCCTTCAGCAGAGCTGGCACTGAGGGATGGAGACGTAAAGGGGCATACGTCGGTTCTGATTATTACTCCGAGAACCTTTTTGCAGCAGAGCTTCGAGGTAATGAGGAGTTTTCATATTTGGAAGTTTGCGGGCCCGGTGAGTAGCAGGCAGGTGGTGATGGTTCTGGAGGTAGTTTCGGAGGACATCAGAGGTGGTCCCAGATGCATCGGAGTAACGATAGTGTTCTGTGAGTGAGAACGGAGTTGTGTTCGACGGTGAGTTTACTAGTGTGTGCTAGCAGGACTCATAACCTGTCAAGATCTATGGTAAGGGCAGAGATACCCAGTACTCAGCCAGATGCCCAAGGGAGCAATCACAACTGAGGTGAGTTGAAAGAAACATGGGGATTAAGTAGTGAAACAGTATGTGTGCATTCTAACTCTGGAAACTCTGGTCCAGAGTTAAGCGGAGGTAAGCAAAGGTCCTTTTGGAATAGTTCAAGACAAGAAAGGAATGGTCTAAGAAAAATGGGATAAGTCGTACGACTTTTGGAAGTCGTACGATGTGTTAAAAAGTGATCTGATGTGTTAAGGCACATTCCCGAAGTGGATAAATGCAACTCCAGAGGGGATGCATCGAAGGATGTACAAAAGGAAGGCAGAGCACCTTTGGAGTTGTACCGGAGTTGTACCGGAGTTACACTTTGACACTAAGTAAACTAGCTACTGTCGGATGTAGGGTATGCTTATGTAGGCTACCTAATATGTCGATGTGAAATATATCTAACAGACTTACAAACATGACCTCCATGTTTCAGGGGGAGTGTTAGATATATTTCACATAGACATATTAGGTAGCTTACATAAGCGTACCCTACATCGGACAGTAGCTAGCCTACTTAGTCCTCAGTGCCTTACTAAGGACACACAGGTTACCTCAGTAAGAGAGGATTAACAAAGTCATCCTAGTTTTATGGGTTAAAATTCAAATGGGAGGTGAATGCTCACTGAGTGCCTTTGGCACTCTGCTTGCATTTGGTAATGAGAGACTTCATTAGTTCTATCATAGTTCTTATCCAAGTTTGAGGGATTAAACTTCAAATGAAAGGTAAATCCTTGCTAAGTCCCTTTAGCACTTTGGTTGTGTTAAAACATAACATCTCTGATCTCTGGTTACCTCTAAGGTCTTCCACTACAACTCCAAGGTTGAAGAACACCAAGTCCCTCAACTCCACTCCAGAGCATCTCAGAGTTGACCATTCCACTTAGTAAGGTCCCATTCTTCCTTCAGACCTCATATATCCTATTCTGGATATTACATCAGAGTTACATTGGTGTTCATGCACTCTAATCTCCATCACTATTTAGTCAGTCTGATTTTGTCATTTCTTCCTTAGTTGTTCCACCACTACTGTGCAACTGAGGTTAGTTCTTTGGCTACATCTAGCTTTTCTTTTTACTTATATCTATAGTCTGGGTATCTCTATCCCTTCATAGGTAAATACAATAGTTGTCCTGCCATCAGTGTGCAGTAACTGAGTCTGGGCCTCCTTGCCCCTCCATAGTGCACAGATTCTGACAGCTTGCATTTAGTAAATTATCTTACTATTTATCTATCTGATGTATTGTGAGAGGATCTCTGTGGTGCAAGTGATGACCCTGTCAAGCCAGCAATGTCTCTATCATGTAAGTGTCAAAATGCAACCCCTCTGATCTCTGGTCATCACTGAGATTGTCCACTACAACTTTGAGGTTGACATGCACCAAGTCCCTCAACTCTGCTCTGGAGCATCTCAGAGTTAACTGTTTCACTCAGTAAGGTCCTTTTCTCCCTTCGGACCTCATATATCCTATTCTGGACATTATGTTGGAGTTACATCAGAGTTCAAGCGCTCTAATCTCCATCACTATTTAGTCAGTCCAGTTTTGTCATTCCTCCCTCAGTTGTTCTGCTACCACTATGCAACTGAGTCTGGGTACCTTTACTCCTCCATAATGCACACATTCTGACGGTAAGCAATGTTCCCATCAAGTGAGCAATGTCTCCATCAAATGAGCAATGTCCCCATCAAGTGAGCAATGTCCCTGTCAAGTGAGCAATGTCTCCATCAAGTAAGCAATGCTCCTGTCAAGTAAGCAATGTCCCCATCAAGTCAGCCATGTTCCCATTGAGTGAGCAATGTCCCTGTCAACTGAGCAATGTCCCCATCAAGTAAGCAATGTCCCCATCAAGTGAGAAATGCCCATGCCAGTAACAACCATAATTGCACTTTTACAGTAAGTACCATTGTATCATTAGTAAATTTACACATGTCTAAATCTATCTTGTTTGATATAATTTATTTATACAATATTTCAAACCTGGCTCAGAGATTAAATTTGACTCTTCTTTATTAAAAAAAAAGGAGTTTAAATGAGTCTTCTAATATTTTGGAATATAAAATGACCATACTAAACACAGTTTGCAATTTCAAAAGTAGGAAAATATCATATAAGCTGGACTTAGCCATGTATATATAAATTTAATCATGTCACCCCAGTGTAGATACTCTCCAGTAGCCAACAAAATACAGTACACTGAATAGACTACAGTACAGATTCATTTTCTGTGATTTATGGTGACATTTATGCTTGAGCTGTGCACAGATGACAAAAAAGGAAACATATTATGTAATATATGAATGCCCTTGTTAATGGTCTGTGAATGTCAAATGCTTGGTGGGATATCACAAGGAGTGTGTGATTACAGGGAAGATATGGATGATACTATGAGGTGGGAAATGAGGGATGGAATGGATAGGATGGGTGAAATCCCTGGGGCTTTCTGGCCCATGGCACAGTCAGGCAGGTGAGCTGCATTTCCAGGTAGAAGGAGTCTGTTGATGCATGATGTGTAGCTTGCCCACTGTGGAAGAAGATTGGCATACCTTGGTGGAAGGGGAATATGTTGTGGTGGCAGTTCTGGGGTGAGGTCAAGTGAAGGGTAATTCCTGGGGCTTGTATGTTTGGCTGGTGGGTAAGTGTTTGGTAAGAGGAATGTGAGGTGTGAGGGAGGTTTAGGCCACTTCGGTTGTGTGGGCTGAGTATGCAAAATGGATGAGGGTGTCTTTGTCTAGCTGGGTTTTTTGTAGGTGTTCATGAGCACAGGTGTTGTGGTTGGGCTCATTGGGTGATTTGTTAAGGCTTGGTGATGGGTTTTGATGGCTGAGACCATGCCATTTGGTGGAAGATAAGGTTGTGACATCTGTGAGAAGGGAAAGAAGGTCTTGGAAAAGTGAAATGTGAGGGATAAGAAGAGCGCTAGGAGAAAATTGACCTGGCAAGGGTCTGTTGGCAGGGTTTGATCCACTGTGGATGTATTTGGTGTGAATGCATCGGATGTGATTGGCTTGATTGAGGAAGGTGTGTATTTGTCAGAAGACAAGATTTGCCTGGTCATTGTGGTGGTGTCCATTCCACCATCCTTCAATGATGCCCATGTTATCACCATAGATTATATGTGCAGTTTTGGGGGGAGGGAGGATTTTGAGGGCTTGGATTGCAAGTTTGAAACTGATGGCTTTGGCCCAACTGATGTCTTTAGTAGAATTCTGAGATTGGTTCCAGTTTGGGGTGAGAATCCATGCACACCATTGGCTGTCAATGCATATGCTGATTTCCAGGCCAGAACTGGCATTTGAGAAAATGGTGAGATCAGTGAAACTTGCAGGACAGGTTATGGGAAGGGAAAGAGTTTCTTGTTGGAGGTGCGTGAGCCACCATGCAAGATCATGGGGAATTTGCTTGATGGTGCAGTGTGGCATGAATGGCTTGTCTGCACATACATGTAACATATTTTTCAGATTTGTTAGATATGCATGGCCACTTGGAATTATGAAACAGGCATGGAGGAGTTTACTGTATATGGATTGTACCTCTTGTAGTGTGTGCATTTTCTGTGTGTTCCAGGTGTGAATTACCTCAATGTATTTATTATGTTTGTTTGGTGAGAGTGAGACAGTGCATGTGTCAATGTTTCAGAGGAAGCTGATGTAGATTGTGCAGGTAGCAAAAGGCTAATTTTTGGAGGTTTCCCAGGGAATGCCAAGGGTGGCAGAGAGGTGGTCAATGTCATCTTGGTTGTAGGTGAATTGAAGGTCATGTTTGGATCTTGGAGATGAAAGTGCTAGGTCACATATTCACCATGCACAGTTTTCATTAAACTCTTTGACTGAGTCATCTGAGCATGTGTCACCTGCAAACCAGAGCCAGCTTCCTGACTGATGAATTCCTCCATTTTGGGCAATGCAATGGGTGCAGCTGGTTTGGAATTCATTGTAGATGGCACATTGTGATCTGGGTATTTATAAGAATATGTGATCATCTATCCACTTGTTGAGTGGGCCAATGCTGGTGGAATGGAAGATTTCAGCCCCAGTGTCTGCTATATGGCCATATGTGCTTGCAAAGGGGGCTGCTATGAAGGCTGTGCATGTTGTAAGGAGCTGTAACTCCTTAGGTTCATATCCAGTCTATCTACATCTGGCTGACTTTTCCTAGGTTGCCTACAGTCTCTCTCAAGCATGCATTCAAGCTGCATACCATCCATGTCCCATCCATCATTGATCCAGTCCTGGTCCACCCTTTATCATATGTATCTGATACCATCTGGTTCCAGTTTCCTCTCTTTTCTTTGAAGTACTTACCATTCTTCCCCCGTTTGTATAACTGGATGTGGTGTGGCAGTGGTTATATCTCCTTTTTTATTGTCAGTGATCTGTCCCCACTGATAACAGGACAATGGACACTATCTTTAATTATGCACACTTTATGTCATGGCTAGGTTAGCTGTCAGTCAAAAGTCAAGGGAAATGCCCTGACTATAAAATTCGTACCCTCCAAAATTGTGAACACCTTCTTTGACTCATCAGATCCTGTCTGAACTTTTGTGGGGCATTTTCCCTTGTCTCTCATTCTCATTGTCCTCATTGTCCTTGACCAGGTACTTTTGATCCAGTGAACTCTCACTACTGGATACATACCAGATCTCTACCAGATACATGCTGGATTCCTCTCAAACTTGCAGGGAATGGCTCAGCCTGTCCCCTTCTTGCCTTACAACCTTTAGGATTTCTTTAGGGATGAGTACCACTTGTACCCTTCTTTACTTATTGTCTGCCTCAGACTAGTCCAGTGGTTGGCATCTCACCCATTCTATCTGTCTTTCAACTGGAACCCACCACAAGGGATTCCAGGTTGTCGAGAAGGAAACTCAGGCCTACTTCCCAGCATTTAGAACTTGAGAGTATTCTTTCTGATTTTGTTGTCTTGATCTATCTTTTGATTTGAATTTCCTAATTCCGGAAATGCCAGATAGGGCTCATCATTGATGACTCAGCACCCCTGCATCATCTCATTTTGTTCCTGGAGCATTTTTCATTCTACCCTGGCTTGTAATGCTGCTTCCTCCCCTAATCACTCATTGATTTTTGCTCTGCTTTCACCCTTGACCTCAGTCTTGGCATCAACTTCGTCTCCTTCATCTTGCCCTTCATCCCCATCCTTGTCTCTTGATTTTCTATTTGACCCTACTCATTATCCCTCTGAAGCCGGAAGCTCATCCAGTTCCTCATCCAAGCCTTCTTCATCTGGCTCATCACCAAGTCTTCCATATACATATCTCTCTCTGTTACAATGACTTTTCTCATCTTTCAATACCACAGTCAGTTGTTAACTGCCGACAGAACTTCATCCACCCACCAAATCCGATACCAATGGCCAGCCAAGCTCAACCCTTCCATATGCCTCTTCAAGGTACCCCTAATGCACCCAAGTTTGATGGCAAGACACTGTCTCAACTCCCCCAGCATCTAGAGGATATCAACCAGATTTGTAATCAAGCAGCTCTTGATGACACCAGTAAAATAAAAGCTGCGATCTGGTATGGGGATCTAGATAAAGCCAAGATTTGGGAAACTGTCCCAGAGATGACCACCAACCCAGCAGATTGGGTTGCATTCATAACGGCCATCAAAAAGTTGTATCCTGGATGTGAGGGTATCAACTGCTTCTATTGTTCTGATATCCAGTACCTAGCAGAGGATTACAAAAAGAAGCAGATGCATAACCAGGATGACCTGGGAGAGTATACCTGGAAGTTCTGTAAAATTGCAGTGGCATTGATTGCTAACAATAAGCTCTCGGAAGTGGAGCAAAACATGAGCTTCCTTGCAGGATTCCCAAGACTGCTACAGGATTGTATCTGGACCTGGTTGGCTATGGTCAAATCAGATCACCATCTGGAGGATCCTTAATCAATGGAAGATGTGGTTGCAGCAGCCAAATTCTTGCTGTCTGAATCTGCACTTCATTCTACCCTGTTCTCAATCATCACAACAGCCTCAGTATACTTCAACCTCATCCTTCCCTCAAGGTTATAATCTGCTTCCAGCTATGAAAGTGGAGTCAAATGCAGCTATGCACACTACACTGCTGTGCAAATTCTGCACTGAGCCTGGGCATTTTACCTGGACCTGTGCTGTTTGTTTGGAGTATCTTCAGACTGGAAAAATGATCCAAGGTTCAGATGGCAGGCTTTACTTGCTGGATGTGTCAGAGATTTCACAAGTACTGGGTGGAAGATGTTTCAAGAATGTGGTAGACCATGTGATGAAGAGTTCACAGTCTATCCAGGCTTCATCGTCTGGAGTGGCTAGTGCCCACATCACAACCAGTATCCTGTCTGCTACTTACCTGGATACCCCTGCCATCTTAGATATCGATTCATCTGCCTACATTCTGCCAGAGGATCCAGAGCGAGGATCCACTCCCATCTCAGTGGATACAGATTTTCAACCCTATCTAGTGCAGGCTTGAGCTTCATTTCAAGCCAATAAAGCATCTAAGGATAAGGGAAAGAAAGTTCACTTTGAAGGCATTCAGGTTCTGCCACTGAAAGACAGATAATATGGGTGTGGTGCCAACCACTGGACTAGTCTGAGGTAGACAATAAGTAAAGAAGGGTACGAGTGGTACTCATCCCTAAGGGATTCCTAAAGGTTGTAAGGTGAGAAGGGAACAGGATCAGGCATTCCCTGCGAGTTTGAGAGGGATCTGGTGTGTATCTGGTAGTGAGAGTTCACCAGATCGAAAGTACCTGATTGAGGTTGAGGACTGAGCACAAGGAGGACAATGAGGACAAGGGGGACGATGATGAGGAAATGTTCCACAGAAGTTCAGACAGGATCTGATGAGTCAAAAAAGGTGTTCACAATTGTGAAGGGTACAAATTTTATAGTCCGGGCATTTCCCTTGACTTTTGACTGACAGCTACCCTAGCTGTGACATAAAGTGTGCATAATTAAAGATAGTGTCCATTGTCCTGTTATCAGTGGGGACAGATTACCAACAATAAAAAAAGGAAATATGACCACCACTGCACCACATCCAATTATATGAATGGGTGGAGAATGGTAAGTACTTCAAGGAAAAGAGAGGAAACCAGACCTGGATGGACCAGATACATACAATAGAGAGTGGCCTGAAACCAGATCAATGATGGATGGGACACAGATGGTACATGGCTTGAATGCATGCTTGATAGAAACTGTATATGACCTAGGAAAAGTCAACCAGACATAGATAGACTGGATATGAACCTAAGGAGCTATGGCTCCTTACATCTGAGGGGGACTTTGCAACTGACTGTCCCCAGTCAGTCACATGACCATGGGGAGCGGAGTCTGAACAATGGACAAGTTGTGTTGGGCTCAGACACAACTTGCCACAACACTCTCTTCTTCATCCACCACACAACAGCAACAGCAATGTCAACCACCCCGACCATCGCCAACATCCTTGTGCTCAGGCAAGTCAAGCAGATGGATGGACTGAAGGTGGCAGCTATCAATGCACTGCAATCCACTAATGAGCAGGTCTGCGATGTGGGGAAGATGGTGCTGGATGACAAGGAGGAGCTGCAGGAGGAGCAGGAGATGTGGGTGGAAGAGTGGGATGACACCCTGGTGAGTAATGCAACTTGTGTCACATCTTTTGCATGCTAACCCCTCTTACAGAAACAGCTCAAGTCATGCCTGTGGGAGGCACAGAAACATGGGGCCAAGGTCCTCATCAGTAATGCAACTGCCACCACCATGGAAGAGTCACTGACCCTTCCGTAGTGCAAACAGTCACCTGGGACCAACAATGAGGACAAGGGCGACAAGGTGTCCAGCCCTTTGAAGAAGATGCACAAGCCACAGGAGGTTCAGCACATGACTCCGTGCACCATGTGCACATGGATGAAAGCAGTCTGTGCTGAACCAGAAGGGTGGACATGTAATGTCTGCAAGAAGCAGAAGGCAAAGTGCGAGAAGTCACAGGGGCAGTGGCTGAAGAAGGAGGAGTGTTGAGATTCTGTAAATCGAACACTAGGTCCTGTGCTCTGTTAATACAGGCAGACTGTAGTGGTAATACACTATTTATGTTACTAAAGACTTAGGTCGAATATTAAGGCTTGACTGTCACATCAGTCAAATTTAATTAAAGTGTAACCTTAATTACACTTCAGGATCGACCACATGATGATCTAGATGCAGTCTTTATGACTCAGCTATGATGTCATTGGTCTGGAGCTTTCTTAGCTCCACAACAGCTGTGTTGGATTGACCTAGATCCAACT